>ONZH01024483.1:0-54167 GCA_900303285.1 Rhinella marina | reverse complement strand
TGCCCTGAGGTGGCAGCATCTGTGGTTGACTTGTGAAAATGCGCACAGATGCGGCGCACCTTGGTGAGCAAATCTGACAAATTGGGGTATGTCTTGAGGAACCGCTGAACTATGAGATTGAACACGTGGGCCAGGCATGGCACATGTGTCAGTCTGCCGAGTTGCAGAGCCGCCACCAGGTTACGCCCGTTGTGACACACAACCATGCCTGGCTTGAGGTTTAGCGGTGCCAGCCACAGATCGGTCTGCGCCGTGATGCCCTGTAACAGCTCTTGGGCGGTGTGCCTTTTGTCACCTAAGCTCAGCAGTTTGAGCACCGCCTGCTGGCGCTTACCCACGGCACTGCTGCTGCGCCTAGAGCTACCGACTGAAGGCTCCGTGCCCACGGATGGTAATTCGGAGGAGGAGGGGTTGGAGGAAGAGGCATAGTACATCTGAGAAACCGTGACCGAGGTAGGCCCCGCAATCCTCGGTGTGGGCAGTACATGAGCGGCCCCAGGGTCAGACTCGGTCCCAGCCTCCACCAAGTTAACCCAATGTGCCGTCAGTGAGATATAGTGTCCCTTCCCGGCAGCACTTGTCCACGTGTCTGTGGTTAGGTGGACCTTATCACTAACCGCGTTGGTCAGGGCACGAATGATGTTCTCTGACACGTGCTGGTGTAGGGCTGGGACGGCACATCAGGAAAAATAGTGGCGGCTGGGGACCAAGTACCGAGGGACAGCCACCGCCATCAGGTTGCTAAAAGCCTCAGTCTCTACCAGTCTATAGGGCAGCATCTCCAGGCTCAACAATTTGGAGATGTGGACGTTTAGGGCTTGTGCATGTGGGTGGCTGGAATTGTATTTGCGCTTGCGCTCAAATGTCTGCTGCAAAGACAGCTGGGACGCTGCGCTGGGACACATTGGTGGAGGTTGTGGAGGATCGTGGAGGTGAAGGGGTGGTTGTAGGGCAGGAGGCGCTCGTGCCGGGGTCCTTGGCGGGGGATTGACTCGCTGAGCCAGCATGTGACACAGGGGAAGGGGCAGTGGTGTGACCCGCAGGAGATGAACGGCCTTGGTTCCACTGAGTCGGGTGTTTAGCACTCATATGCCTGCGCATGCTGGTAGTGGTTAGTCTGGTAGTGGTGGCTCTTCTGCTGATCCTGGTGTGGCACAGGTTGCACACCACAGTCTGTCGGTCATCCTCACTTTCTTTAAAAAACCTCCAGATTGCGAACATCTAGGCCTCGGCACAGGAGCTTGACTCCGTGAAATAGTTGCTGATCTACCTGCTCTGGCCCTGCTTCTCCCTCTGGCCACCCCACTGCCTCTTCCAACCTTTTCTGATGCTGCACTTGCCTCCCCCTCAGAAGAACTGTCTTGAGTTGGATTACCAACCCAGCTCGTGTCGGTCACCTCATCATCCACAAGCTCTTCCTCTGATTCCTCACTCTGCTCCCCCCTCGGACTGACTGCCATGACAACAACATCACTGTCTGACAACCGTTTCTCATCATCATCACCGACACCTCTTCACGCACTACTTGCACTAAGTCCACACTCTCATCACCCACAGACTGTGAAAGTTCTAAATTTTGGGCATCGAGACAGAGCAACTGCTCAGGTTGCTGTTGAGCATTGGTTTGTGTCTCTAGGTAGGGTCCTGAAAAGAGTTCCTGTGAGTATGCCTGATCTGAATCCATACTTTTTGTGGGGGGGCAGGCTGGGGGGGGGAGGAGGTTGAGCTGGAGGAGACAGAGGTCTAATCCCTTGGCTAGCGTGGGTGGACTGCGTGGAAGACTGGGTGGTGGATAAATTACTGGATGCATTGTCCGCTATCCACGTCATCACCTGTTCGCACTGTTGTGGTTTCAATAGTAGTGTACCATGTGAACCAGTAAGTTGCGAGGTGAAACTAGGGAGAGAAACTCTGCTGCGTTCCACTGCTCCCTCATCAACATGTACTGTGTCAACCTGCTCAGGACAATGGCCTCTGTCCCCTACACTACTTCAACGCCCACGCCCTCGTTCTCAACCCTTAGCCCTTGGGTTCAACATTTTGTATGTTCACTGCAATGTATGATATATAACAGAGAGGAAAAAACTTATATTTTCTACACTCCGGCTAGTGTGCAGCACACGACACAATTTCGCACTGCACTGTAGTATATATGACTGAGAGGAAAAACGTAGTCTTTAGACGGCAGCTATTGCACCGCAAACCACTAAATTTTACACTGCACTGTATAATATATAACTGAAAGGAAAAACTTATATTTTCTACACTCCGGCTAGTGTGCAGCACACAACAGAATTTTTCACTGCACTGTATAATATATAACTAAGAGGAAAAAATTATATTTTCTATTTTCTACACTCCGGCTAGTGTGCAGCACACGACAGAATTTTTCACTGCACTGCCTAAGATATAACTGAGAGGAAAAAAATTATATCTTCTATTTTCTACACTCCGGCTAGTGTGCAGCACACGACACAATTTCGCACTGCACTGTAGTACATATGACTGAGAGGAAAAACGTAGTCTTTAAACGGCAGCTATTGCACTGCAAACCACTGAATTTTTCACTGCACTGTATAATATAACTGAAAGGAAAAACTTATATTTTCTACACTCCGGCTAGTGTGCAGCACACGACAGAATTTTTCACTGCACTGTATAATATATAACTGAGAGGAAAAAATTATAGTTTCTATTTTCTACACTCCGGCTAGTGTGCAGCACACAACAGAATTTCGCACTGCACTGTAGTATATATGACTGAGAGGAAAAATGTAGTATTTAGACGGCGGCTATTGCACCGCAAACCACTCCATTTTTCACTGCACTGTATAATATATAACTGAAAGGAAAAACTTATATTTCCTACACTCCGGCTAGTGTGCAGCACACAACAGAATTTATCACTGCACTGTATAATATATAACTGAGAGGAAAAAATTATATTTTCTATTTTCTACACTCCGGATAGTGTGCAGCACACGACAGAATTTTTCACTGCACTGTATAATATATAACTGAGAGGAAAAAATTATATTTTCTACACTCCGGCTAGTGTGCAGCACACAACACAATTTCGCACTGCACTGTATTATATATGACTGAGAGGAAAAACGTAGTCTTTAGACGGCGGCTATTGCACCGCAAACCACTCCATTTTTCACTGCAGAAAAAGACTGAAGCTACTGTACAGCACACTACATAATTGTTCACTGAACTGTAGTGTATAGAAATGACAGAAAAACGTATTTCCTAGAATTACGCTACTGTACAGCACACTACATAATTGTTCACTGGACTGTAGTGTATAGAAATGACAGAAAAACGTATTCCCTAGACTGACGCTACTGTACAGTACACTACCTAATTGTTCACTGGACTGTAGTGTATTGAAATGACAGAAAAACGTATTCCCTAGACTGCACTACAGATCTCAGCAAGCCAAGGTACAGCAGCAGCAAAAATTAGTACTTTGGGCAATTTTTTTTTGGTCTGTGTGGACCACGTGCTGTCCCTTCTGCCACCAGTCACTGTGTACAGTGTGCAGCCAAGATGGCGGTAGCTGCACTACAAGTCCCAGCCAGCAGCCTGGAGGAGACCAAAAAAAAAGGTGCTTGTAGCCCTTAGAAGGGCTGTTGGGTTCTTTGTGGGTGATTCCTGCCTAACCAACAACTAAATTCAGGCCCTAACATTCTTCCTGACAGACAGCAGCTCTATCCCTAATCTCATGCAGACAGCGTATGATGCGAGCAGCTCGGGACCAGATTCTTATATTCCCAGGTGATCTGATCTGGCCAGCCAATCCCTGCTATCGACTTGTAGGGGCCCCACGTGATGCTAGGAGGTACCAAAGACTCTCCTGCATGTTGATTGGCTGAAAAAAGGCGGCTAACATGCAGGAAGAGGAAGTTGCCATTTTCTCGAGGATCGCGATATGCTCGCCCGAGTAGCGAGCATATGCGAATACCCTAATGCTCGAACGAGCATCAAGCTCGGACGAGCATGTTCGCTCAGCTCTAGCCCCCACCTCTCCAATTTCCCTGATTCCCAATTAATTACTGGGTTATGACTCTGTAACCAAGGTAACCCAAGCACCAGGTCGGCAGGCAAATTCTTTAAAACCAAAAATAATCAGGTGTCAACATGATGGATTCCCACCATCAAAGTGACCTCAGAAGTACAAAATTCAGCTCCACCGCTATTAACAGTGGTGGAGTCAAGTGCTATGATCGGGCTAGTCTCCTTAAGGGAAATCAAAGGGACACCCAAGGATTGAGCAAACTCAAAATCAATAAAATTGCATGCCGAACCTGAATCAATGAAAGCCCTCCCAGATCCTCTGGACTGATCGAAGGAAATGACACAAGGTAATAAGATCTTCTTCCTTACCACAGTCGGAAGTACTTTAACAACTGAGGATAATCTCTTGGAAGGTGGAAGTTTGGGACATTGCTGACGCCAATGGTTCTTGTCTCCACAGTAGAAGCAGACCCACTTTAATCGTCTCTGATCCCTCAGGGTGACTCCAAGTTGCATTGGTTCTTCAGGGATCATGCCAGGAGATGGAGTTTGAAGAGTAGTCTCTGGAAGAATGGCCACCGGACAGAGAGTCAAGCGTTCCTTCTGCCTCTCCCTGACATGTCTGTCTAGCTTAATGGCTAGCGTCATAGTCTCCTCTAATGACTCAGGGGTAGGGTAACTAACTAGGAGGTCCTTAAGTTTATCAGAGAGCCCCACTCTAAACTCCTCCAATTAGAGGAAATGCACCACTTCCTGAATTCGGCACAATAATTCTCTACTGGACGGTTACCCTGCCGAATGTCCCTTAGCTGAGTCTCCGCCACTGCGGCTAAGTCAGGCTCCTCATACAACAGTCCTAGGGCCTGGAAAAAAGCCTCCACCGACTGCAGACAGGGGGAGTCACGGGGCAAGGAAAAAGCCCACTCCTGCGGGTCGCAATTTTTGCCTGCTGCGGCTCAGGTCCCGAGGAGTTTGGGCGCAACTCAAAGTAAAGCTTACAGCTTTCCTTAAATGAGCGGAAAGCCTTGCGATCCCCAGAAAAATGATCGGGGAGCTTGACATGAGGTTCCAGAGAGGTACTGGGAACCACAGGAGTCCTGGATCATTTGTGCCATGTTATGGACTTGGTCAGTAAGTGCTCGCAACTGATCCATAAATTTTGGGCCTGTTATTTTGTCACGACAGGAACACAGGGGTGAAGTGCACCCTGACTAAACCCCACCTCTGTCCCTGCCTATTTGCCACACCCAAGGCTAAAGGTCCAAGGGGAGCAACTGGATGGCAAACCCTACTCTGCTACGTGAGGGTGCAGGGAAGGGAGAACAACAAACGGACACGGAAACAAACAGACACAATAGTCGAATAGTCAGGCAAACAAAGGTCAAACCAGGAGTGTACGTCAGGATCCGAGGATGAGGCAAAAGCAAGGTCGAGGTCACAAGCAATAGGTCAGGTAATACAGCAGGTCACAAGAAGAAATACGCACAGCACTGCAAGGAAGGAACTTCAATAACAGGCAACTTGCTAGGCAGTTGCCATCTTTAAATAGCCCGCCCAGGATCATGTGATGTGGCCAGCATTACATGACCTTAGGCGGAGCATTGCTGCCAAAACAATCTGCAAAGTAGCCATGTGGTGTGATCAGCACTACATGGCTAAAAACCCAAAAGAAAATTAACTGATGAAGTGCTGGCTGACCAGACCAGCACTTCAATTCCCTACTGCTTGTCTCTAGGGGGGCGGAGAGGTCCGGCAGCGCTGCACGGAGGGAGTGCGTCGCCGGCCTCCCGTTACAATAACTTTAACCCTTAGACTCCCAGCACCGTACATGTACGGCGCAAAAAGCCAGGACACAAGTCCCAGCGCCGTACATGTAAACTTGCCTCACAAAAAGTGTAATACCACACGATCAAAAAGGCGTATTTACCCTAAAGTGGTACCAATCAAACTGTCATCTCGTCCTGCAAAAAATGAGCCACCACATAAGACAATAACTCAAAAAAATAAAAATCAATGGCTCCCGCAAACCAATCCATCAAAATTTGTGTTCTTAGTCCTGCCATGTCCCCCACAGCAGTTTACCACCACATATGGGGTGTTGCTGTATTCAGGAGAAAATGGGTAACAAATTATGGGGTGCTTTTCTCCTGTTACCTTTTGTGAAAATAAAAAATTTGTGCTAAAGCAACATTTTATTGGAAGAAATGAAACTTTTCATTTTCACAGCCAAGTGTTTCTAAATTCCGTAAAACGCTTAGGGGGTCAAAGTGACCAGTACCCCCCTTAATATATTCGTTGAAGGGTGTTGTTTCCAAAATGGGGTCACTTTTTGAGGGTTTCCACTGTAGGGGTACGTCAGGGTTTGTCAATTACAAAATGGTGCCTAAAAACTATTCTTGCAAAATCTGCCCCCAAAATCCGTATGGCGCTCCTTTTCTTCTGACCACTGCCACAAACCCATAGAGACGTTTACCACCACATATGGGGTATTTCTGTAAACTGCAAAATCAGAGCAATGTATACTGAGGTTTAGTTTGCTGTTAACCCTTGCTGTGTTGCAAGAAAAAAATTATTAACATGAATAATCTACCAAAAAGTGAAATTTTGAAATGTCACCTTCATTTTCCTTTAATTCTTGTGGAACACCTCAAGGGTTAATAAAGTTTGTAACATCAGTTTTTCATAACTTGAGGGGTGTAGTTTCTAAAATGGGGTGTTTCCATTAGGTAAGCCTCACAAAATCACTTTATAACTGAATTGGTGCTCAAAAATATGGTTTGAGAAATTTTGTTGAAAATTTGAAAAATTGCTTCTAAAAGTCTAAGCCCTCTAACTCCCTAAAAAAATAAAATGACATTTACAAAATGATGCCAACATAAAGTAGACATTTGGGGAATGTTAAGTAATAACTATTTTTTGAGGTATTACTATGTATTTTAAAAGTAGAGAAATTGACATTTGGAAATTTGCTAATTTTTCAACATTTTTGGAAATTTGGGATTTTTTCATAAATAAGGGTGAAATATATT
This sequence comes from Rhinella marina, assembly GCA_900303285.1. NCBI lineage: Eukaryota > Metazoa > Chordata > Amphibia > Anura > Bufonidae > Rhinella > Rhinella marina. The sequence continues at coordinate 47,118 of ONZH01024483.1, read as the reverse complement.
GACTCAAATTTATGACTGTCATGAAGTACAATGTGTCACGAGAAAACAATCTCAGAATGGCCTAGATAAGTAAAAGTGTTCTAAAGTTATTACCACGTAAATTGACACATTTCAGATTTGCAAAAATCGGCCTGGGATTTGAGGTGAAAAGTGGCTCGGTACTGAAAGGGTTAAAGGAATATTAACATACACATGAGTCTCTACCAAAACATATCCAAACAGTGAATGAATAATTCTACAAAAAAAAAAACCTGGAGCATACAGTTAGGGCCAGAAATATTTGGACAGTGACACAAGTTTTGTTATTTTAGCTGTTTACTAAAACATGTTCAGAAATACAATTATATATATAATATGGGCTGAAAGTGCACACTCCCAGCTGCAATATGAGAGTTTCCACATCCAAATCGGAGAAAGGGTTTAGGAATCATAGCTCTGTAATGCATAGCCTCCTCTTTTTCAAGGGACCAAAAGTAATTGGACAATGGACTCTAAGGGCTGCAATTAACTCTGAAGGCGTCTCCCTCGTAAACCTGTAATCAATGAAGTAGTTAAAAGATCTGGGGTTGATTCCAGGTGTGTGGTTTTGCATTTGGAAGCTGTTGCTGTGACCAGACAACATGCGGTCAAAGGAACTCTCAATTGAGGTGAAGCAGAACATCCTGAGGCTGAAAAAAAAAGAAAAAATCCATCAGAGAGATAGCAGACATGCTTGGAGTAGCAAAATCAACAGTCGGGTACATTCTGAGAAAAAAGGAATTGACTGGTGAGCTTGGGAACTCAAAAAGGCCTGGGCGTCCACGGATGACAACAGTGGTGGATGATCGCCGCATACTTTCTTTGGTGAAGAAGAACCCGTTCACAACATCAACTGAAGTCCAGAACACTCTCAGTGAAGTAGGTGTATCTGTGTCTAAGTCAACAGTAAAGAGAAGACTCCATGAAAGTAAATACAAAGGGTTCACATCTAGATGCAAACCATTCATCAATTCCAAAAATAGACAGGCCAGAGTTAAATTTGCTGAAAAACACCTCAAGAAGCCAGCTCAGTTCTGGAAAAGTATTCTATGGACAGATGAGACAAAGATCAACCTGTACCAGAATGATGGGAAGAAAAAAGTTTGGAGAAGAAAGGGAACGGCACATGATCCAAGGCACACCACATCCTCTGTAAAACATGGTGGAAGCAACGTAATGGCATGGGCATGAATGGCTTTCAATGGCACTGGGTCACTTGTGTTTATTGATGACATAACAGCAGACAAGAGTAGCCGGATGAATTCTGAAGTGTACCGGGATATACTTTCAGCCCAGATTCAGCCAAATGCTGCCAAGTTGATCGGACGGCGCTTCATAGTACAGATGGACAATGACCCCAAGCATACAGCCAAAGCTACCCAGGAGTTCATGAGTGCAAAAAGTGGAACATTCTGCAATGGCCAAGTCAATCACCAGATCTTAACCCAATTGAGCATGCATTTCACTTGCTCAAATCCAGACTTAAGACGGAAAGACCCACAAACAAGCAAGACCTGAAGGCTGCGGCTGTAAAGGCCTGGCAAAGCATTAAGAAGGAGGAAACCCAGTGTTTGGTGATGTCCATGGGTTCCAGACTTAAGGCAGTGATTGCCTCCAAAGGATTCGCAACAAAATATTGAAAATAAAAATATTTTGTTTGGGTTATGTTTATTTGTCCAATTACTTTTGAGCTCCTAAAATGTGGAGTGTTTGTAAAGAAATGTGTACAATTCCTACATTTTCTATCAGATATTTTTGTTCAACCCTTCAAATTAAACGTTACAATCTGCACTTGAATTCTGTTGTAGAGGTTTCATTTCAAATCCAATGTGGTGGCATGCAGAGCCCAACTCGCGAAAATTGTGTCACTGTCCAAATATTTCTGGCCCTAACTGTATACTCTGAAAAAAAGAACCTGTTGGTGATCACTACACCAGAGCCCAGACCAAAAAATTATTGAATGTGGTGGGTTATTTTTGTTTTTAATAGCAATTTATTTGTTAATTTTCAAAATTCAATAGAAGCTAAATATATTAAAGTATAGAAAAAGCATTCCTTACAATGTTCATAAATAGACAACAATTTAAAAAAATAGCTGCCGTCGAATTAAGTGAATATCATTTAACATTTCTCAATGAAAGAAATAAGGAGGAGGGGAAAGAGAAAAGGAAAACAGAAGAAAATAAATGAAAAGGGAGAGAGAGAGAGAGAGAGAGAGAGAGAGAGAATAAGCTATGGAGTATGAAAAATTCTCAGTAAAATTTTGAAGAGATTGAATAGCAAGCAATCGTATCATCCTATTGTACAATGTAGGAATGTGATTGAGTGCTGAATCTCCTTTCCTATATTGTCCTATATTGATATTTACTGGAAGAACTCCATGGTATGGAGACTTTTTGTCAATGCTCCATGAGAAATGAATATACAAAGATGTACTGTATCTCATAAGAAGGTGAACCATCTCATCTGTGCCACCCCTGGGAAGTGGCTGTCTATGAGTCAAAAGCTGACATTCCAACAAGCCATGGGATTTGACACAGGAATATAGCCAAGTCAGATTTCCATCCATCCAACCACAGATTAAGGAATAGGATTCTGGTTGGCTGGAAGATTCAGCACCCTGCCTAAGCTACATTCAAGGCATTGCACCCTGCCAGAATCCTACTCTATACTAATGATGGGCAAGCATCCCAAAAAATGTCTATGGATGGATACCTGTTTTGGCTATATTCCCTTGTCAAATCCCAAGGCTTGTTGAAAAGTCAGCTTTTGACTCATAGGAAGCCAATTCCAAGAGGTGATGCTAGCGGGATGGTTCTCTTCCTTGGGAGATACCTTTTTGCATATACTAAAGGAATGGAATGGTTAATCAATAAAAGATGTAACAAATTACACATTTAGTTATGTTTTGGAGGAAGTGATAGAATAGTCAATGTGTTTTCTACACCAGTTAAGGGGTTGACATTTTCAAATATGCACAGTGTAAATGGTTATACTAGATAAAGGTTACTTCAAAATTACATATTTATTGCACTGTTTGTGTGCATTCTTGATGGCATGCGGTTCTGGTTTAAGCCAATGGAGGGTGTAGGAAGTCACAAGGCACCATCGTTGATGGCAGATATGTGTCACCGAGGTATCTGGCCACAGTGAAGTAGGCAGTAGGTGGTTGACACTTTGTTTATTTAGGATAGCTGCGAATAGCTGATCCGGGGCGGCTCTTACTGGGAATAGTTATAGTGCTGGGTGGGTGACTACTCCCCACATTCCAGACCAGGTTTTGACTGGCCTACAGAAAACAGCAGTGTCAGGTGGTGGTGATAACCTCTCTCTAATAGTGGAACTCTATGATGTGCTGTGGGGGATCAGAGGCTAAGCTAGAGTTGCACTGCCTGAAAGACTAAGGACAAAGCGAGGTCCACATGCACCCCGTGGGGTTACGGTACTGTGCAATACCATACCTGTGTGATTCTATAGATATGGGACTTTATTGTTTCTTTAAGGCCGGCTGGAGCAAGCTGGCCACTGCCGTTTACTGCCTTTTTGTTTTGTCAAGAATATAAGACAACCACGGTACACGCTCCTGATCCCTGCACGACCACCGCTGCATCTTTCCGCTTTACACAGGTCGAAACATCTGGTGATGGGGGGGATTCGGGAGTAAGCCAATAGCAGGCCACGATGGGGACAAGCCTCCATAGGTTAGTAGGTGATGCTAGGGAGGCTTGTTCCCTTTGTGGCCTACTATTGGCTGTCCACCTGTCGCCTGAGATGCAATGGTGGCCATGTGGGGATCAGGAGTGACGCAGGTGTCAGGAGCGGGGTAAGTATATTCTATATGAGGTATTAGGAAGGTCATTATAGGGGGTTGGATAACCCCTTTAATTGAGGAATATGTAGCTCTAAGAGAAATCATTCCATCAAGTGAATTCTAAACTTGTTTGAGGTTACTCAGATTGTCACAAAATGTTCTGAACTTTTGTTGTGTTTACAAGAAACATAAAAAAATAAATCTGCAGATCTCTCTTGTGTGTGTTGCCTGCAGTCATTATTTATATACACATTAATAACTTATTTAACTACGGCAAGGTTTCTTTATATCTACTATTTGGTGTGTATACTGCCCTATTGCTCAAAGTTTCCAAAGTTTCGTTAGTTATACAGTGTAACAGCTACACTATCCACTGAAAGAGTTATTATGATTGCAGTCTGTAATGAAGATGGTTGTGCACAAGATTGCAGTAGTGGACTTCTTCTATAGCAGTCACATTTCCTGTATCCTAATTTTGACTCATTGTGCTCAGATACCCCCAGGATTTACATTAGAGCTGAACTGCACAATAACTGGATAATCGCAAAAGCCACATAAATGATTGCCACCATTCTTTCTCCTTTCTATAGTCCATCCCCTACTACAAATTGTTCTCACCCCTCATCTAGGGTTGAGTAAAGCATGCTTTGTTTGAGTGCTGTGCAGATACCCGTCTCCGTACAGCATTCAAATGTATGGGCTGCACCAAGGTATAATTTGTTAGGCTCGAAGTCTCACGAGACTTTAGTGAAGAACTTTGGCATTCGGCACCGAAGTAACAGCCAGTACTGTAGCCGACTTCGTATTGCTCAACCCTACTCATACCCATTCACCTGACCCTGCTCCCTAATTTGTCTATCCTGAGCTTGTCTATCCTTATGGATCTCATGTTCAGGTTGCCATAAGCTTTCCTACATCCATGACCTCTTAATTTCCCAAAAACTTATCTTCTTTAGTGTCACTGAAACTTGCCAGACAGGGCCCCCATTCTTGACTGACATGGTGATGATGTTGGCCTCCTCATATCTGGAAACCAGTCCTTCGACCCATTTCCACTCTCCCTCAACCTCCCTTCTTTTGAGGTTCACTCTGTCTATATCTACTCCCCCTCCAATCTCTAAGTAGCCATTATCTATCATCCACCAGGCCCTGCTACTGCCTTTCTTGACTACCTCAATACCACTTCATCTCAGTAGATACCCCACCATCATCATCCCTATGCAACTCAGTCACCTACAGACTCTTGTCTCACAGCCACCCACAGAGATGAACACACTCTGACCAAAATCTTCTTGCATTCTCAACCACCGTCTTACCCTTGTAGGAACCTCAAATTAATTTTTATTTACACACCCTCTGACTTTCTCTCTTTCTCTCTGTGCCATGCCACAATCTCACCCACCCTCAGGAATATAGAAATATAATTACATGTGCAGCATGTGTCTTATAATATAGGGGGTAGCATTTTGAATCTCTGAGTGAAAACATGAAATTATAATCTGAAATCTCTGTCAGGACATCTCATCAGTTCAATGTTTTTTTTAATTTTGCCAAATATAAGTGTGCAATGTGTGTCTTATGCTACAGAGGATAATGTTTGAAATACCTGATTGATAACGTGAACTACTATGCCAAAATCTGTGTTAGGGCATCTCCAGACAGTTATTTTAATTTTTTTTGGGGGGGGTGGGGAATATAGCAATATTTATGTGCAATGTGTGTCTTACAATACAGAGGGTAGCATTTTAAATCTTTGAGTGTTAACGTGAAATACTGGTCTAAAATCTGAGTCAGGGGATCGCCAAACAGTTCAACTTTTTTTTTTGTATTAGCAATAACTAATACAGGTGTGCAATGTGTGTTTTACAGACATAGAATAGAGAGGGTAGTGATCTCAACCCCCTCATATTTATCTTACAACGGATGCTGACACTCATGCAGCAGGGGATGACAGCAGAAGAAGAGCATCAAACGCATCTTGCTGTTCACCCCATAGCTGCTGGGGACCCATGAGAAGAAACTCCCATGAAGGAGGAGGATGAGAAGATGCCACTGGAGGAGTTAGAGTCAGAGGTGGAGGACCAAAATGATTATGAATACAATGGTACTAGCTAGAGATGAGCGAGCATGCTCGTCTGAGCTTGGTGCTAGTTTGAGTATTACGGTACTCGTAAGTGCTCGCTGCTCGGATGAGTATCTCGCCATGCTCGAGGAAATGGCATCTCCCGCATTTTGAATTTTTGGCGCCTATAAACTCAGCCAATCGCAAGCCAGGAGACTCTGCGGTACACCCAGCATCATGTGGGGCCCTTACATGTCGATAGCAGGGGTTGGCTGGCCTGATCAGGTGACCCTGGAATATACTAGTGACTGCCCACGGTGCTCGGCTCAGATGCTGTCTGGATGTCGTTAGGGACAGAGCTGCTGCGTTTCAGGGAGAGTGTTAGGGCCTGGATTTAGTTCTCTGTTAGGCAGGAGTGAACTCCTAAAAAACCTAACAGCTCTTCTAAGGGCTACAAGACATTTTTTTTTTGTCTCCTGGCTGGGCTGGCTGGCACTAGTAGTGCAGCTATCGCCATATATAACACTTTTTTTTTATTGTTTTATCTCAGTGATACAAATCCATTTCATACAGCAGTGTGGAACCATTCTGTGTGTCACAGTTCAGCTGTCCACTCACCACAAACCACAATCCGTATTTTCTGTCCAGGTGACACATTCTGTACGTCACGTCATTAAAAAAGGTATTTTGCTCTCTCTCTGTGCAACATTTGTCTGGGTAGCAGTCAAAATAGCCACAGTCAGAAGGGGCTGATGTTTCTGCACGTCACGTTAAAAAAATATATATATAAAAAAAAACATATATAAAAAAATAGTTTTTTTATTGTTTTATCTCAGTGATACAAATCCATATCATACAGCTGTGTGGAACCATTCTGTGTGTCACAGTTCAGCTGTCCACTCACCACAAAGCACAATCCGTATTTTCTGTCCAGGTGACACATTCTGTCAGGACCGGCAGTCATTGCATCCGTTCTGCTGGTCCTGCCCCTGACTCTGGTGGCGAGGTGGTTGCCCGGGGTCAGGCTTTGTCCGCTATTTCGGCAGGCTCCTCCTCCAGCCGGCGGTCTCTGGCTGTCGATGCGCGTCCCAGGCAGGGGACGTGCGCAACGGTCATAAGTGCCAGGGACGTGGCTGGTGCGTACTCTCGCTCGCGGCCTGTTACTGGTCGCCGGAAAACGCGAGCCATATAGTGTCTGTTTATTTTCTGTTCATTGGTATCTCATGAGTTAAGTTTTTGTTCCTTGCTTCTCCTCCCAGTCAGCTGGTTGGGTGGGGTCTGCTAGGTATTTAAGGCCCTCTAACTTTTACCTAGCTGCCAGTGTTTGGAGTTTCCTTGCTACTACCTGGTTTGACATTCTTGCTCTGCAGTTTAGACTCTTTATGTTCTTTGACCCTTGGCGTGTTTTTGACTACTTCTCTCTGCTTGCTGATTTGGTTCCTGACGTACTCTCCTGGTTTTGACGCGGCTACCTGACTACCCATTTGGTTCTTGTTTGTCTTCCCATCCACCGCACTTTTGTTAGTGTATTTCCAGTCTTCTGGTTGTCGGCTCAGGGGTTAGCCTGAGCGGGCAATAGGCAGGGAAAGGGGTTGGGATTAAGCTTAGGGATCACTTATCCCTTATCTGTGTATCCCAGCCCTGACACATTCTGTACGTTACGTCATTAAAAAAGGTCTTTTGCTCTCTCTCTGTGCGACATTTGTCTGGGTTGCAGTCAAAATAGCCACAGTCAGCAGGGGCTGAGTTTGCTCTCTGATAGTTTCTGCACGTCACGTTAAAAAAAAAAAACTATATATATAAAAAAAAAAAAATTATATAAAAAAATAGTTTTTTTGATGTTTTATCTCAGTGATAGAAATCCATTTCATACAGCTGTGTGGAACCATTCTGTGTGTCACAGCTCAGCTGTCCACTCACCATAAAGAACAATCCGTATTATCTGTCCAGGTGACACATTCTGTACGTCACGTCATTAAAAAAGGTATTTTGCTCTCACTAATACAGCTACATTACAATAATCTCTGTGCGACATTTGTCTGGGTTGCAATTAAGCAGACCGAGTCTGCCTAATCTAATAGTTTCAGTGTAATTGCTCCATACTGTACGGTACATAATAACATACGTAATTTTGCTCTAACTTATCCACCTATATATTTTCTTGTTTAGATTGAACAAGTTTGTGGGTTTCAGTACAGCAGGCCCATTTATTATTTTTTTTTATATAATACACTTATATACAGAAAATGTTGAACCCCAGGGCTAAGGGTCGAGGACGAGGGCGTGGGCATTCAATTACTGCAGGGGGCAGAGGCCGTGGTCCTGGGCAGGGTGAGACAGTACCTGCTGATGAGGGAGCAGGGGAACGCCACAGAGCTACACTCCCTAGCTTCAAGTCTCAACTTACAGGGACACGTGGTAGAGGACTGTTGAAACCATAACAGTGCGAACAGCTGATGCCGTGGATTGCGGACAATGCTTCAAGTAATTTGTCCACCAGTCAGTCTTCCACGCAGTCCACCCACGTTACCCAAGGGAGCACTCCTCTGGCTCCTCCACCTACACCTCCTTCCCCCCAGTCTGCCCCCTCCCAGGAAAATTTGGAATGCAATCCGGCATACTCTGAGGAACTGTTTTCTGGACCCTTCCCAGAGTAACAAACCACTTCTCAGGTTGCTGCTGACCTCTTTCCCAATTCCCAAGTTTTCCAACTGTCGCAGTCTGTGGGTGATGATGATGATGACAATGTTGACCTAGTGGAAGAAGTGTGTAAAGAGGTGTCGGACGATGAGGAGACACGGTTGTCAGACAGTGGTGAAGTTGTTGTCAGGGCAGGAAGTCCAAGGGGGGAGCAGGCTGAGGAATCGGAGGATGACGGGGTGACTGACCCAAGCTGGGTTGATAAGCCGAGTGAAGACAGTGCTTCTGAGGCGAAGGCGAGTGCTGCACCAGAACAGGTTGGAAAAGGCAGTGGTGTGGCCAGAGGCAGAAGCAGGGCCAGAGCTGGTGCATCAGCATCAACTGTTTCACGTAGTGAAGCTCCCGTGGCGAGGCCTAGATGTTCGCAAGTCTGGAGGTTCTTTAAAGAAAGTGAGGATGATCGACGGACTGTGGTGTGCAACCTGTGCCACACCAGGATCAGCAGGGGTGCCACCATTACTAGCCTAACCACCACCAGCATGCGCAGGCATATGAGTGCTACACACCCCACTCAGTGGAACCAAGGCCGTTCACCTCCTGCGGGTCACACCACTGCTCCTTCCCCTGTGCCACTCGCTGCCTCTGCTAGTCAACCCCCTGCCCAGGACCCCGGCACGAGCGTCTCCCGCCGTAAAACCACACCTTCGCCTCCACGATCCTCCACAGCGTCCACCAATGTGTCCCTGCGCAGCGTTCAGCTGTCTTTACAGCAGACGCTGGAGCGCAAGAGGAAATACAGTTCCAACCACCCACATGCCCAAGCCCTCATCGTCTGCATCTCTAAATTGCTGAGCCTGGAGATGCTGCCCTATAGGCTGGTAGAGACCGAGGCCTTTCGCAACCTCATGGCGGTGGCTGCCCCTCAGTATTCGGTCCCCAGCCGCCACTATTTTTCCCAATGTGCCGTCCCATCCCTACACCAGCACGTGTCACAGAACATCATCCGTGCCCTGACCAACGCTGTTTCTGAGAAGGTCCACCTAACCACGGACACGTGGACAAGTGCTGCCGGGCAGGGACACTATATATCACTGACGGCACATTGGGTTAACTTGGTGGAGGCTGGGACCGAGTCTGACCCTGGGGCCGCTCATGTACTGCCCACACCGAGGATTGCGGGGCCTACCTTGGTCACGGTCTCTCAGATGTACTCTGCCTCCTCCTCCGACCCCTCCTCCTCCTCCACCTCCTACTCCGAATTACCATCCTTGGGCACGGCGCCTTCAGTCGGTAGCTCTAGGCGCAGCAGCAGTGCCGTGGGTAAGCGCCAGCAGGCGGTGCTCAAACTGCTGAGCTTAGGTGACAAAAGGCACACCTCCCAAGAGCTGTTACAGGGCATCAAGGCGCAGACCGATGTGTGGCTGGCACCGCTGAACCGCAAGCCAGGCATGGTTGTGTGTGACAACAGGCGTAACCTGGTGGCGGCTCTGCAACTCAGCAGACTGACACATGTGCCATGCCTGGCCCATGTGTTCAATCTAATAGTTCAAGACATACCCCAATCTGTCTGATTTGCTCACCAAGGTGCGCCGCATCTGTGCACATTTCCGCAAGTCGACCACAGATGCTGCCACTCTCAGGGCAGCGCAGCGCCGCCTACAACTTCCCGCTCACCGACTGTTGTGCGACGTGCCCACGAGATGCAATTCGACATTAAACATGTTATCCAGAGTTTACCAGCAGCGCAGAGCGATTGTAGACTGCCAGATGTCAACTTCCACCAGAACTGGTAGTCAGGTCAGTCAGATTCCTCAAGTCTACAATGAGAAGTGGAAGTGGATGTCTGATATCTGCCAGGTGTTGAGCAACTTTGAGGAGTCAACACAGATGGTCAGCGGCGATGCCGCCATTATCAGCCTCACCATCCCGCTGCTTTGCCTGTTGAAAAACTCACTGCTCAGCATGAAGTCGGATGCTTTGCGCTTGTCACAAGAGACGGTGGAGGAAGATACGTCGCTTGATAGCCAGAGCACCCTCCGGTCTGTTTCTCAGCGCGTATTGGAGGAGGGGGTGAGGATGAGGAGGAAGTGGAGGAGAATGTCGGCGAGACAGAAGAGGGTACCAGTGCTCAGTCCTTAACTCTATGTGTATGGGCTGAAGAGGAGGACTTGGAGGAGGAGGAGGAGGAAATGGAGAGTCAGGCCAGTGAGGAGAGGGAATTCTTGCGTGTTGGGACTCTGGCGCACATGGCAGACTTCATGTTAGGCTGCCTATCCCGTGACCCTCGCGTTAGAAGCATTTTTCAAACACCGATTACTGGGTGTTCACTCTCCTGGACCCACGGTACAAGCAGAACCTTTCCACTCTCATTCCTGTAGAGGAAAGGAGTATGAGAGTGAATCAATATCAACAGGCCCTGGTGCACAAGCTGAAACAATCCTTCCCATCTGACGCCGCTAGCGGCAGAGGGCATGGTTCTGTGGGCCAAGTAGCGGGGGAGAGGAGGCGAGCAGGCAGCTTGTCCAGCACTGGCAGGGGAACGCTCTCCAAGGCCTTTGCCAGTTTTATGTCACCGCAGCAAGACACTGTCACCTGTCCCCAGTTTAGGCAGAGTAGGGGTGAGCTTTACAGAAAGATGGTGAGGGAGTACCTAGCTGACCATACCAACGTTCGGACCGATCACTCTGCTCCATACAACTACTGGGTTGCAAAGCTGGACACGTGGCCTGAACTGGCGCTGTACGCCTTGGAGGTGCTGGCCTGCCCAGCCGCTAGCGTGCTGTCAGAGCGGGTATTCAGTGCAGCTGGTGGCATCATCACCGATAAGCATACACGCCTGTCAACTGACAGCGCTGACAGGCTGACGCTTATTAAATTGAACAAAGCCTGGATTTTGCCGGAATTCAAAGCTCCTCCGGGGGAAAGCAGCTAAAGATTAACATTACTTATGTATCAGATTCCTCTTCTTTACTCCTCCTACTCCTCCTCCTCCTTGTCGTCTTTGCCTAACGCTGACCCAAAAAACGCAATTTTTTAGAGGTCCAACTGGCACTATTTTACCACAATTTTTCAGGAGGGCCCCCTACAGGCCCTCTGTCCAAACAATTTTTCTGGAGGTCCACCTACAGGCCCTCTCTCCAAACAATTTTTCCGGAGGTCCACCTACAGGCCCTCTCTCTAAACAATTTTTCCGGAGGTCAACCTACAGGCCCTCTCTCCAAACAATTTTCCTGGAGGTCCACCTACAGGCCTTCTCTCTAAACAATTTTTCCGGAGGGCCCCCTGCAGGCCCTCTCTCCAAACAATTTTTCCGCAGTGTCAACTACAGACAGTGTAAAACAATGTTTCAGGAGCGTCAAACAGACAGTCCAAAACAATTTTTCAGGAGGCGCAAGTACCGACATTTAAAAAAAAATTTTTTGCTGAGGGTAGACTTTATGTACTCCGAAAAGGAAAAAAAATTTTTGGGCACAAGAAAAGCCATTTCACTGCATTCTCAGTCGGATAAAGTCATTGGTGGTGTAACCGCCATGATGTGTCAGGCTAAATTTTTGGGTGCTTCACCAGCTACCGTATACTAACTCAGTCACTCCGTTGTCACCGCCGCCATACAGGGCCACGAAAAATGTTTATGTGGTTCGCCTGCTCCCGCAGTGTCACTCGCTCACTCTGTTGTCACCACCATAGTGGTTTGCACTATAGCAGCCCAAGTCTGCACGTTCCCCTTTTTATCTCCAAGTGATCTATACTGCACGTCACGTAAAAAAATAGTTTCTTTTGCTCTCAGTGATACAAATCCATTTCATAAAATCCTTTCTTTCTCTTTAACTGATCTATACTGAACGTCACTTTTAAAAATACGTCTTTTTCCTCTCTTTCTCTCTCTCCAAACTATTTTTCCGGATAGGTGCCGTATACGGTATTAAACTGAGAAGAATACATACAACACATGCCCCACTTGATCAATTTCATAGTTGACAACCGTACCGGTTGATGCTAAATTTTTAAGTTGGGGTCCTGCGTCGTCATTCGAACTCCATCCGGCTGTTGTCACCACCACACACGCTAGCCAAGGGGGCACTCCTCTGGCTCTTCCAGCTCAACCTCCTTCCCCCCAGCCTGCCCCCCACCTACAGGCCCTCTCTCCAAACAATTTACCCGGATAGGGAACGTTTTAGATATTATACTGATTTTTTTTGGTTCTTCTTTTAATTGGCTCCTGACCTGTGATAGGCAGAGCATGGACACGTCCCCTTAGCTGCAGTAGAAAAGACACTCCCCTGGCCAGAGCAAGCTCTTTTTCCTTTTACGTGTTCGAAAAATCCATGAAATATATGGTCCCAGGATAGGGGACGTATACGATTTTAAACTCAGAAGAATCAATACCACACATGGCTCACTAGTTCAAGCTCAATGTTGACAGCCGTACCAGTTGATGCCAAATTTTTAAGTGGGGGTTCCACCACTACCAGCCTAACCACCACCAGCATGCGCAGGTATACGAGTGCTAAACACTATGGAACCAGGGCCGTCCGTTCCCCTCCTGCGGGTCCCACCACTGCTCCTTCCCCTGTGTCACTCTCTGCCCTTGCGAGTCAACCCCCAGCCCAGGACCCCGGCACGAGCACCTCCCGCAGGAACACCATCCCTTCGCCTCCATGATCCTCCACACTGTCCACCAATGTGTCCCTGCGCAACGTTCAGCTGTCATTACAGCAGACGTTGGAGCGCAAGCAGAAAAAAAGTTCAGCCCACCTACATGCACAAGCCCTCAATGTCCACATACTGGGCCACGCTCAATTTTTAATGTGCTCTACCTGCTACCGTCGTGTAGCTTGGTCACTCTGATCGAGTCTGACCCTGGGGCCACTCATGTACTGCCCACTTGGAGGATTGCAGGGCCTACCTCGGTCACGGTTTCTCAGACTTACTATGCCTCTTCTTCTAACCCCTCCTCCTCCTCCTCCTTCGAATTACCATCCGTGCTTCACATCCTGCTACCTCAGTCTAACTCGGTCACTCTGTTGTCACCGCCATGCTGCATCAGGCTAAATTTTTAGGTGGCTCACCTGCTACCTCATGTAACTTGGTCACTTGTTGGTGTCACCGCCATGCTGTGTCAGGCTTATGCCTGCATCGTGTGGCTGGGGATAGGAGAGCAGTGCCAGCATGGGCATGGGTGATGGACCTTCGTTGCACCTAGTTCGGTGCTTTACTAACATGTGATGGGCATGTGCCTCGTCTTTCTTGGTCTGGGTGAGCACAATTGCCATGAGGGTAACCACCAGGCTGTTGCAGGAGAATTTGGGGTAATGGTGGGATTAGGCAGCCTCAGAGGCATCCATGCATGCTGCCCCTGCTGTTTCCTGTCCATTTCTATGGTGTTTCCATCATTTTCTGATGTTTCCAGGTTATCACCCAGCCTTCCCTATGCAGAGCCTTGGTCCCCTGCAAAAATGCTCGAGTCTCCCATTGACTTCAATGGGGTTTGTTACTCGAAACGAGCACCCGAGCATCGGGAAAAGTTTGTCTCGAATAACGAGCACCCGAACATTTTAGTGCTCGCTCATCTCTAGTACTAGCCATGACACTCAATCATCTCAGAGGGGAGCAGAGCCAGAAAGAAGTGGCTTCACAGGCACTCTGACCAGAAAGGTGAGCTATATGATCATTTGTTGGGCAGGCAGACTAGAATAGTGGCCTGAATTGGCACAGTATGCTGTCTTTCTTGCCCAGCCTCCAGTGTAATCTCGGAGAGGGTTTTCTGCATGCAGGGGGCATGATGACAACAAAACTGGCCAATTTCTCCTCCGCCAGTGTCCAAAACATCGCCTGTCAATATATGAACCAATTGTGAATTTGGAAGGATTTTTTACACTCCTATGGCTAAGGCTGATGAATAGATCTGGCCTTGCTAATGGTGCCCCTTGTTGTCACTGTTGCTTTCTGTCTGCCTTCTTGCCTACCATCATGTTCTGTATGGCTGCCTCAGCCTCCATCATGTCACTGTTGCCATCATGCCACGGATGCTGCCTGCCTACCATCATGTTCCGTAATGCTGCTGTAGCTCCCATCATACTCCTGCCTGCCTGCCTGCACATGTTGTACCATATGGCTGCTGCTGCCGTCCCCACCTCAGCTGCTACTCCTCGCTGCTAATTCTCTACTGTAATGTTATGCATCTGCCACTGCTGCCACTACCATTACTACTACTACCACTCATAGAAAACTGATTAGTGCCTTGTATGTTCCATTCTATGCTGCTTCTGCTGCTGCTACTATTGTGGCCATCCACACTCTACTGCTCCAAATTAAAAAGGAAAATGCTGTATGTCTGTGCCCTTCTGACATGATTTACTATTTATGTCATTGCTTTCAAGAGCTTAGGGAGGGGAAAGGGAGGAGAGAAAAATCAAAAATTCAGAAAAAATACATGAAAAATATAGCGTTTTTCCTAAAAAATTTGAGTCGTAGGAAACTAGAAGGTGTTGTATACTAATTTCCAGGCCAATTGGAATCAATTTGGCTTGGTCTGAATTGATTCAGGTTTAAACCAAACTTTTAAAAAAATGTCAACAGGTATCCCAGCAAGTAAGTCTTGACTTAGCTATTAGATCCCCAGGTCTCAACCCGCAGAATTGTTAGAGGTTGTCAACAGGAAGTAGAAGCCAAGATAGAGTTACCAGCTTCCCTGACAAATTTATGTTCATTTATGCCAGTTTTCTGGCATGAATGAAGTCAGAAATCTACAGCAGCTCTGAGCTGTTATAGATATCTGGTTAGGTGCAGGGACTGCAGGAGAACGCGCCTAATTTAGTACGAGGAGTTCATCTAGTCATAAACTAGGTGCATCCTCCGACAGCATAGAGGATATCAAGACTGGTTCAGAAAGCTCCAATTTTGATCAATCTCCCCTAAGGGCTCATGCACAGGACTGTATGTATTTTGCGGTCCACAAAAAGGGATCCTCAAGAAGTACGGATGACGTCCGTGTGCATTCCACATTTAGCGGAACGAGACAGCTGACCCCTAATAGAACAGCACTATACTTATCCATAATGCAGACAATAATAGGACATGTTCTATTTTTTGTGAAATGGACATACAGACTTACGGAAACGGATGCACACAGAATAACTTCGTTTTTTTTTGTGGACCCATTGAAATGAATGGTTCTGCATACAGTCCACAAAAAAACGGAACTGACATGGAAAGAAAATATGTTTTTGTACATGAGTATTAACTGAAATGTTACTGTAAGATTAAAGTTAGAGATGAGCGAGCACTAAAATGCTCGGGTGCTCGTTATTCGAGTCAAATTTTTCTCGATGCTCGGGTGCTCGTTTCGAATAACGAACCCCATTGAAGTCAATGGGAGACTCGAGCATTTTTTGCAGGGGACCAAGGCTCTGCCTAGGGAAGGCTGGGTGAAAACCTGGAAACCTCAGAAAATGATGGAAACACCACGGAAATGGACAGGAAACAGCAGGGGCAGCATGCATGGATGCCTCTGAGGCTGCCTAATCGTACCAGTATGCCAAATTCTGGGCAACAGCCTGGTGGTGACCCTCAAGATAATTGTGCTGACCCAGACCAAGATGGGCAAGGCACATGCCCATCACATGTTAGTAAAGCACCCAACTAGGTGCAACGAAGGTCCATCACCGCCTGTGGGTGACACCACTGCCCATGCTGGCACTGCTGTTCTATCCCCCACCCCACGACGCAGGCATAAGCCTGACACAGTGTGGTGACAGCTTGGTGACCAAGTTAGATTGAGGTAGCAGGTGAACCACCCAAAAATTTACCCTGACACAGCATGGCGGTGAACCCAGAGTGACCAAGTGAGACTGAGGTAGCAGGTGAAGCACTTAAAATTTTACCATGACACGGAATGGCGGTGAACATCAGACGCCGCCTGCATGAGATTAGGGATAGAGCTGCTGTCTGTCAGGGAGAGTGTTAGGGCCTGAATTTAGATGTTGGTTAGGCAGGAATCACCCACAAAGAACCCAACAGCCCTTCTAAGGGCTACAAGCACGTTTTTTTTTTTGTCTCCTCCTGGCTGCTGGCTGGGACTTGTAGTGCAGCGACCGCCATCTTGGCTGCACACTGTTAGGGCGTGAAATTAGAATCTGGTTAGGCAGGAATCATCCACAAAGAACCAAAAGCTCCTTCTAAGGACTACAATGACATTTTTTTTTGGCCTCCTCCTGGTTGCTGGCTGGGACTTGTAGTGCAGCGACCGCCATCTTGGCTGCACACTGTTAGGGCCTGAATTTAGATTTTGGTTAGGCAGGAATCACCCACAAAGAACCCAACGCTCCTTCTAAGGGCTACAATAACCTTTTTTTTTTGGCCTACTCTAGGCTGCTGGCTGGGACTTGTAGTGCAGCTACAGCCATCTCGGCTGCACGCTGTGCACAGCGACTGGTGGCAGAAGGGACAGCACGTGGTCCACACAGACCCAAAAGAAATTGCCCAAAGTCCTCTCAGTACTCATTTTTGCTGCTGCTGTACCTTGGCTTGCTGGGATCTGTAGTGCAGTCTTCAGAATATGTTTTTTCTCTCAGTTATATATACTACAGTCCAGTGAACAATTATGTCGTGTGCTGTACAGTAGCGTCAGTCTAGGGTATACGTTTTTTCTCTCAATTAGATATCCTACAGCGCAGTGAAATATTCTGTCGTGTGCTGCACAGTAGCCGGAGTGTAGAAAATATACGTTTTTTCTCTCAGTTATATATCATACAGTGCAGTGCAAAATTCTGTCGTGTGCTGCACACTAGCCGGAGTCTAGAAAATATACATTTTTTTCTCTCATTCATATATCCTACAGTGCAGTGAAAAATTGTGTGGTGTGCGTTATACTAGCGGCAGTCTAGAGAATACGTTTTTTCTCTCAGATACATTTAATACAGTCCAGTGAAAAATTCCGTGGTGTGTGGAACACTATCCGCAGTCTAGAGAATATGTTTGTGGCCTCAGATATTAATTTGACAGTTTAGTGATTGCACAAAATGTTGAATCCTAGGGCTAAGGGTCGAGGACGTGGGCGTCCAAGTGATGTAGGGGGGCAGAGGCCATGGTCCTGGGCAGGGTGACACAGTACCTACTGATGAGGGAGCAGTGGAACGCCGCAGAGTTTCGCTCCCTAGCTTCATCTCGCAACTTACAAGGTCACGTGGTGATGACGTGGACAGCGGATAATGTGTCCAAGTAATTTATCCACCACCCAGTCTTCCACACAGTCCACCCACTTTAGCCAAGGGAGTAGACCTCTGGCTCCTCCAGCTCAACCTCCTTCCCCCAGCCTGCTCCTTGTTGGGGTGTGGGAATCATTGCTGTTAGAAACAGTCCTCACTCAGGTCTTGGCAAAATAAGCTCAGGTTTATTTTTAAAACAAAAAAATAAACAAAAACAAAGTTCAGGAGAATAAGGGGTTAAGTTGCAGCTACCTTAGGCTCAAGTAGCACCCCAGCTCTCAGCTCATCCAGTCTGAACTGAAGATCCCTCCACCTACATACAAGTGCACCTATATACAATTTACCAGTTCCCAGAATCCATCAGTCTTAAAGGAACATGCATTTGGAACAGAAAACAGAAATATTGCACATAAATCATACATTAAACTACATAAAACACAAAGAATTCTAGCTGTCTCCTTTTAAAATAAAAAAGGAGCTTACAATCTATATACATTTTACCAAATTATACCAAACATAACATAAGAACCCACTAGGTTTGGCTGTAGCTTTGCCTCACCTGGCAATAATTAGCAGCACCCTATATAAACCCAGCACACCCTCTCCTCAGGTTTAGTCTCCTGCAGGTAAGTAGCTGGTAATGCTGTGTGTTTGGTGGTGGGGAATACTGAGCTTGTTTGTCTATGGAAATGATAGTGGGCAGAGACAAAGGTTTGCTGGCCAGCATGTGAAAAAAGACAGAGAAAGATACATACATAAATACAGATAGACAGACTTGCTCACTATTAACCCCTCAACACCCCTCCGATGGAAAATATGGATTCAGATCCGGCATACTCACAGGACGTCTTTTCAGGACCCTACCCAAAGGCACAAACCACTGCTCAACTGCAACCTGAGCAGTTGCTCTGTCCCGATGCCCAAAATTTAGAACTTTCGCAGTCTGTGGGTGATGAGAGTGTGGACTTAGTGCAAGTAGTGCGTCAAGAGGTGTCGGATGATGATGAGACATGGTTGTCAGACATTGACGCTGTTGTCAGGGCAGTAAGTCCAAGGGGGGAGCAGAGTGAGGAATCGGAGGAAGAGCAGGTGGATGATGAGGTGACTGACCCGAGCTGGGTTGGTAAGCCTAGTCAAGACAGTGCTTCTGAGGGGGAGGCAAGTACAGCACCAGAACAGGTTGGAAGAGGCAGTGGGGTGGCCAGAGGGAGAAGCAGGGCCAGAGCAAGTAGATCAGCAACTGTTTCACGTAGTGAAGCTCCCGTGCCGAGGCCTAGATGTTCGCAAGTCTGGAGGTTTTTTAAAGAATGTGAGGATGACCGATGGACTGTGGTGTGCAACCTGTGCCACACCAGGATCAGCAGGGGAGCCACCACTACCAGCCTAACCACTACCAGCATGCGCAGGCATATGAGTGCTAAACACACGACTCAATGGAACCAAGGCCGTTCACCTCCTGCGTATCACACCACTGCTCCTACCCCTTTGTCACATGCTGGCTCAGTGAGTCAACCCCCCGCCCAGGACCCCGGCACGAGCGCCTCCCGCCCTACAACCACCACTTCACCTCCCCTTCACCTCCACACCCTACACCAATGTGTCCCAGCGCAGCCTTCAGCTGTCTTTGCATCAGACATTGGAGCGCAAGCGCAAATGCAAATACAATACCACCCACCCACCCACATGCACAAGCCCTAAACGTCCACATTTTAAAACTGCTGAGCCTGGAGATGATGCGATATAGACTGGTAGAGACTGAGGCTTTCCCCAACCTGATGGCGGTGGCTGTCCCTCGGTACTTGGTCCCCCACTATTTTTCCCGATGTGCCGTCCCAGCCCTACACCAGCACGTGTCAGAGAACATCATCCGTGTCCTGACCAACGCGGTTACTGAGAAGGTCCACCTAACCACGGACACGTGGACAAGTGCTGGCGGGCAGGGACACTATATCTCCCTGACGGCACATTGGGTTAACTTGGTGGAGGCTGGGATCGAGTCTGACCCTGGGGCCGCTCATGTAATGCCCACACCAAGGATTCCGGGGCCTACCTCGGTCATGGTTTCTCAGACTTATTATGCCTCTTTCTCCAACCCCTCCTCCTCCTACTCTCAAATACAATCTGTGAGCACGGCGCCTTCAGTCGGTAGCTCTAGGCGCAGCAGCACTGCCGTGGGTAAGCACTAGCAGGCGGTGCTGAAACTGCTGAGCTTAGGTGACAAGAGGCACACCGCCCAAGAGCTGTTACAGGGAATCACGGCGCAGACCGATCTTTGGCTGCTGCCGCTGAAACTCAAACCAGGCATGGCTGTGTGTGACAACGGGCGTAACCTGGTGGCGGCTCTGCAACTCGGCAGGCTCACACATGTGCCATTATACACTAATACTATTTCCCAAAGTAACAACAACCCACATAAACACTGCATATAAAACCTGCCTGGCCCACATGTTCAATCTTGTGGTTCAGCGGTTCCTCAAGACCTACCCCAATTTGTCTGATTTGCTCACCAAGGTGCGACGCATCTGTGCGCCTTTCCGCAAGTCAACCACAGATGCTGCCACTCTCAGGGCAGTGCAACGGCGCTTACAACTGACAGCTCACTGACTGTTGTGCGACGTGCCCAGACAATGGAATTCCACATTACACATGTTAGCCAGTGTTTACCAGCAGCGAAGAGCAATTCTAGACTGCCAGATGACAACTTCCACAAGAACTGGTAGTCAGGTTAGTCAGCTTCTTCAAGTGTACAATGAGGAGTGGACGTGGATGTCTGACATCTGTCAGGTGTTAAGCAATTTTGAGGAGTCAACACAGATGGTCAGTGGCGATGTTGCCATTATCAGCGTCACCATCCCACTGCTTTGTCTGCTGAAAAAGTCACTGCTCAGCATGAAGTCAGAGGCTTTGCTCTTGTCACAGGAGATGGGGGAAGAAGATATGTTGCTTGATAGCCAGACCACCCTGAGGTCTGTTTCTCAGCACGTATTGGAGGAGAAGGAGGAGGATGAGGAGGAAGAGAAGGAAGAGAAGGAGACTGTTGGCGAGACTGAAGAGGGTACCTATGCTCATTCCTTCTTATCTGTTGAGCGTGTATGGGTTGAAGAGGAGGAGTTGGAGGAGGAGGAAATGGAGAGTCAGCCTATTGAGGAGATTATTGCGTGTTGGGACTCTGGCGCACATGGCTGACTTCATGTTAGGCTGCCTTTCCCGTGACCCTAGCGTTAGAAGCATTTTTGACAACACCGATTACTGGGTGTTCACCCTACTGGACCCCAGGTACAAGCAGAACTTTTCCACTCTCATTCCTGTAGAGGAAAGGAGTATGAGAGTGAATCAATATCAAGAGTCCCTAGTACACAAGCTGAAACTATCCTTCCCATCTGACACCGCTAGCGGCAGAGGATGTAGTTCTGTTGGCCAACTCGCGGGGGAGAGGAGGGGAGCAGGCAGCTTGTCAAGCACTGGAAGGGGAACACTCTCCAAGGACTTTGCAAGTGTTATGGCACCCCAGCAAGACTATGTCACCCGTCCCTCAGTAGGGGGGAGCTGTTCAGAAAGATGGTGAGGGAGTACCTAGGTGACCATACCAACATCCTGCGTGATCACTCTGCTCCATACAACTACTGGGTTGCACAGCTGGACACATTGCCCGAACTGGCGCTGTACACCTTGGATGAGCTGGCCTGCCCTGCCGCTAGCGTGTTGTCAGAGCGGGTCTTCAGTGCAGCTGGTGGCATCATCACTGATAAGCGTACACGCCTGTCAACTGACAGGCTGACTATTATTGAAATGAATAAAGCCTGGATTTCACCGGAATGCAAATCTCCAGCGGGGGAAAGCAGCTCAACATGAAGATTCTTTATGTATACTCTCCTCTCCTCCTCCTCCTCCTCCTCTTCTTACACAAACGCTGAGCCAACAGGCAATGTTTCTGAGGGCCAACTGGCGCTCTATACAAACAATGTTTACGGAGGGCCACCTACAGGCCCTTTCTCCAATAAATCTTTTAGTAGCGTCAACTACAGACACTCAAAAACAATTTTACAGGAGGGTCAACTAAAGACACTCCAAAAACAATTTTACAGGAGGGTCAACTACAGACACTCCAAAACAATTTTTTTAGGAGGGACAACTTCAGACACTCCAAAACAAATTTTTGGGAGGCTCACCTACAGCCATTTGACTGCAATCTCAGTCTGACCAAGGCATTGTTGGTGTCACCGCCATGCTGTGTCAGTGTAAAATTTTATGTGCTTCACCTACTACCTGAGTGTAACTTGGTCACTCTGTTGTCACCGCCATGCTGTGTCAGTGTAAAATTTTATGTGCTTCACCTACTACCTGAGTGTAACTTGGTCACTCTGTTGTCACCCCCATGCTGTGTCAGTGTAAAATTTTATGTGCTTCACCTGCTACCTCAACTAACTTGGTCACTTGTTGGTGTCAACACTAGAGTGCGGCTACTATACCGCACACGACAGAATTGTTCACTGCACTGTAGTATATATAACTGAGAGAAAAAAAAAATTTTTAGACTGCGGCTATTTTACCGTAAAGCACTCCATTTTTCACTGGACTGTTATACATATAACTGCGAGAAAATACGTATTTTATAGACTGATGCTGCTGTACAGCACACCTCACAATTGTTCACTGGACTGTAGTTTATATAATTGAGTGAAAAAACGTATTCTCTAGACTGTGGCTAGTGTATCGCACACCTCACAATTATTCACTGGACTGTAGTTTATATAATTGAGTGACAAAACGTATTCCCTAGACTGCACTACAGATCCCAGCAAGCCAAGGTACAGCAGCAGCAAAAATGAGTACTGAGAGGACTTTGGGCAATTTCATTGGGGTCTGTGTAGACCATGTGCTGTCCCCTTTCTGCCACCAGTGCACAATGTGCAGCCAAGATGGCGGTAGCTGCACTACAAGTCCCAGCCAGCAGCCAGGAGGAGACCAAAAAAAAAAAGGTGCTTGTAGCCCTTAGAAGGGCTGTTGGGTTCTTTGTGGGTGATTCCTGCCTAACCAACAACTAAATTCAGGCCCTAACACTCTTCCTGACAGACAGCAGCTCTATCCCTAATCTCATGCAGACAGCGTATGACGCGAGCAGCTCGGGACCAGATTCTTATATTCCCAGGTGATCTGATCTGGCCAGCCAATCCCTGCTATCGACTTGTAGGGGCCCCACGTGATGCTAGGAGGTACCAAAGACTCTCCTGCATGTTGATTGGCTGAAAAAAGGCGGCTAACATGCAGGAAGAGGAAGTTGCCATTTCCTCGAGGATCGCGATATGCTATATAAGTTCACTGCTTGCTTCCTCTTTCTTTTTTATACTTTGGAATGTGTTTGTGCAGGGGCACTGTCATGAGCTGGGTGCAACAATTCAGAACGAGTCAGAGTTCAGGCCAAGAATCAAAAGCAGAAAATACTGTACAAGGAAGAGTAACAATACTAAAGGCAGGGTAATATGCAAAATCCAGGGAAAGCAAAAACTGACATTCAATATAGGTATATAAAAGGCTAGAGGGAGTGTCTGGGTGGGTGTAAATAGTAGGCATTTATGACCTCATCCATCAAAAGCCAAGCCAAAAGCATTTTGTTGTATAGCAACTAAGCATAGCCATAGAAAAAGCAATAGGGTGTGGTCATGCAACAGGAAAAGAACGATTTGCAGTAAGATTCTGGTTAGTGACAGGCGAGTGACATTCTGTATCTAAATATGAGAAGTACCGTAGAAGCATAGCACCTGATATATTAATAAAACTGCCTAAATCACTGTACAATTATTTCTTATTTGTATTTTGAGTTAGTTGCTATGGAAAATTCATAATGTAGTGATGGCTGCTCTTTCTGAAGGTTTTAGAATCTTTTGGGAAATAAGTTAATCAAAATAATCCACATATTTTATTTAATACTTTTGAAGAACAAGCTATGCCTGTGGCAACACATAAAAAATTAAAAAGACGTTTAATTGTCAACAACTTGTGAACTGAATTTGGTCTGGCAGTGTAGTTAATTCATTAATTCGGGAAATAATGGCTCATGCCATTTAAATATATTCAGATGTGAATGTACGTCACTAGAAAAAAAAAATTTCTAGGCTCAGGGAGTGGCAAGTGTATCCCCCTAGCTATGGCTTAACTCACTGCTTCTTGATCCTCTTCTCTGGGTGCCTGCGCTACATTACACCATGACTGTATACAGCTTCAGTAAGTAGTGAGCACAAACATGCACTATGACCTGATGTTATTTGACATCAGGTCACAGTGCAGTGTGGGCGCCTGGAGGAAGAGAGCAGTGGACCATGAATGGCGGCTGCACCCAGAGCCCAAGAGGAGAGGCGAGTAATTTTTATATTTTACTTTTCTCTGGTCTTCATTTAGGAGACAGTGGGATGGGAGTTATAGGGGTGACGGGTTTAATTTGGGGTCAGATCTGGGGTTTGAATTAATTTAGTGCTCTGATCTGGGGTCTGTATGAATTTAGGGTCTGATTAGGCATTTGATTTTGGGTCGGTATGAATCTGAGGGCTAATCTGGGGTTTCTATAAAGTTGGAGGCTGATCTAGAGTCTGTATAAAGTTGGGGTGTAATCTCTGGTCTGTAAGAATTTGGGCAGTGATTTGGGGTGTAATCTGGGGTTTTGTATGAATTTGGAGTCTAATCAAGGCTCTGCATGAATTTAGGGGCTGATTTGGTGTCTGAATTAATTTTGGGCCCATTTGGGGTGTAATCTATGCTCTGTATGAACTTGTAGGTTTATCTGTGAAAATCCGGGGAGCGATTTGTGGTCTAATCCGGGGTTTTGTATGAATTTGAGGGCTAATCAAGGCTCTGCATGAATTTAGGGGCTGCTCTGTAGTATGTATGAATTTGGGATCTGATCTGAGGGCTGATTTGGGGTCTGAATGAATTTTGGGCTGATTTGGGGTGTACTCTATGCTCTGTATGAACTTGTGGGTTTATCTATAAGAATCTGGGGAGTGAGTTGGGGTCTAATCCAGGGTTTTGTATGAATTTGGGGTCTAATCGAGGCTCTGCATGAATTTAGGGTCTCTGTATGAACTTGTAGGTTTATCTGGGGTCTGTAATCATTTTGGGGTTTGATCTGACGGTCTTTATTAATTTTCATCTGTTAATATTTGAGTCTGTCTAGAGGCCTCTATTAATTTTGTGGGCTGTCTGGAGGTCTGTATTCATTTTGGTGTTTGGTCTCGGAATCTATTCCGGGTACTGGAGGTTTGTTAATGTTGGGGTATAGGCGCCTGTATTAATTTTGAGGTCTGTCTTGATAACTTTGAGGTTGGGGTCTGTATTTATTTTGGGGTTGTCTGGGTGTCTGTATTAATTCTAGGGTCTGATCTTGTGGTCTGTATTAATTTTGAAGTCTAGTCTAGGACACTGTAATAATTTGAGGTTTGTCTGGGATTCTGTTAATCTAATTTTAGGGGTCTGGAATTATATATTAATTTTGGGGTCTCATCTAGGGTTTGTATTAAGAAGGGGTTGTCCAGCCATATATAATTTGTTTTTGAAAACTACTTAGAATGTCATAAAATAAAAGTAGTGATAACTTTCTGATCCCCCATCATTCTCCTGCTGCTTCCTGCTTCCTGATCCTCGCTAGTCTAGTGACTGCTGTGGCCAATGATTGGGAAGCGAGCAACAGAGGATCAGTAAGGTATCACTATCCAAATCTTCTGGGCCCTAATGCAAAATTTGTAACAGGCCAACATCTATCATGCACCATTTGTTAATGCTGGTGTTTTCTTATACAGCTGAAGGGGCTGCACACCCTGGCCAAAGATGTCTGTGCAGTAACTTGTGCAGTATTCAGCAGAAATCGTCATGATGGTGTGGACCAAATGGAGAAGAGAAATAGAGTGAAAAACTCAAATCAGTGGAAAATTCACCTGTGAGTTACTGTATTTACATTTATTATTCCCACAACTTCTTCTTTTAAAATATGTTTATGGGTACGGTTACATGGAGACACTGGTTGCGTGACAGCCATCGTGGCCAGGATCACAGTGGCAGCGCAGTGTAGCAACAATCCCATAGATATTAGTGGAGCTGCTGCACAAGTCACATGTGTGCTGTGACTTAGACCCCAAATTGAGAAAAATCTAACTCTGCTAAATCTCTATAGTGGAAAGCAAAGTCACTTTAAATTAATTTCCAGAGGGGGGAGGAGTAGTGTTTCTTACTCTGCCTAAAATACTTTGGGGGTCTTTTACTAGGACTGAAGTTTTAGACACTGGTTTTAATAAGCCCCGGAGCTGGAGGTGGATCCATCAAAGTTATGCAGAGGCATGACATAAATTTGGCATATCCATCACTGCTTCTAAATCTACTCCAGCTCCCTTGATGGCATAGATTTAGACAATTTTCTATGCCTAAAACAGGGGTAGAAAATGATGATTGAGACGGCCTTCCCGCACATCCCCTTTCCCCACCCACGCCACATCCACTTTACTAGACCTCACGTGAGCAGGGGAAAGTCGCAGATGGCGGTGCCAAGAACCATATCGCCTCTATCTGCACCTATATTCCTTAATATAGTAAGTAAATAACCCCCTTTGTCTCAGCCCTGCTTAATGTCATAATGACCTTCTTTCCTAATATATCATGGATAATATAGCAACATACACAGCACTATTGTTCTTTCTGAATGCAAGTCCAATAACAATTACGCTTTAGTATTGTAACAGTGTGTAAATGAGTTGAGAGTTTTGTTAAAGGGAGTCTGTCACCTCATTTTCTCCTATATAGCTAACACCAGTGCCCTACAGACAATTGCACACACATCCCAGACATACCTGTGTGCACTGTGTGTCTGTATTTCTTGTTCAGAAAAAGCACTTTTATTCTGCAGGAAAACAGCTCTGAAGTGCCGGCTCTGCTGCTGCTGCAAACCAGTCTGAAAAGGGGAGGGCTGTTTTAGCTGCTCATATCTCGGGATTGGTAGCAGATAGAAAAATGGTTCTGACCTTCTTTGAAAGCTGACATTCCAAGCTTTAAAATGATATGTATCAGAAGATATAGCTGTTAGAAATCGAGCCGGGAGAGAAAGCTGTTTTTAGTTTCACTTTCAGCTAGGCACTTGGGAGCTGTTTTCCTGCAGAATAAAAGTGCTTTTTCTGGACATGTAATACAGACACACAGTGCACACAGGTATGTCTGGGATGTGTATGCAATCTTCTGTGGGGCACTGCTGTTAGTTATATAGGTAAAAATTAGGTGACAGACTCCCTTTAACTGACTAAAATAAATAAGCTGTGATAATTCTTTTCATTTGGAACAACCACTTTAGGATACAGTAACATTTCTTTATAGATTGCTTATACTCTAAATGTGACTGAACTGTCGGAATACAGGCACCTGATACTAGCTGCAGGGCAAGTTCAAGAACTAGTGAGCTTGCCATGCAACCATTCTGTAACTACTAGAGCCCTGCCTACAGTAGAATAGCTGCCACAATAAGGGCGATTCCACTTAGAAACCTGTCAACAATGAGTAGTCCCTGCGGGAGATATGGAATCCTGCCTTTCATTCATGGGGTAGCTGTTAGTATTTGGAGCAGACAGGTTGATTAGTCGATTAGTTGATTACTAGCTAGGCTCAAAAACAAGAGTGGTCAAAGACAAAACAGCAGTAACATAGCAATAAGGATAGCAATAACAGAAGCCAGCCAAGACAAAACTGATGTTACTCCGTGTGCATTCCATTTCCATATGTCCATATTTCGGTTCCTCCCTAACTCACTGGAATCAGGTTGAATACACAATAAGGCCTCATGGACACGACCGTATGTATTATGCATCTCCCTTCCCCATTCATCTGATAGGCTGCAGGCCTAGTACTGCAGGGGGAGGAGCACTATGGGGGCAAAATATATGTATATATATTGGCGCACAGTGGGGGACCTATGGAGGGGGAGGAGCACTATGGGGGCAATATATATACTGGCACACAGTGGGGAGCCTATGGAGGGGGAGGAGCAGTATGGGGGTCACTATTTTGTGTACTGACATATGAGGGGGCACTATGGAGCGTGAGGAACAATATGGGGGCTCTTTTACATACCCAGCACACATGGGGGCACTATGGAAGTGGAGGAGCACTATAGGGGGCCCTATTTTATATACTGGTACACATGGGGGGCACTATGGAGGGGGAGGAGCACTATAAGGGGCCCTATTTTATATACTGGTACACATGGGGGACACTATGGCAGAGGAGAAGCACTACAGTGGGCCCTATTTTATATACTGGTACACATGGAGGGCACTATGGAGGGGGAGGAGCACTACAGGGGGCCCTATTTTATATATTGGTACACATGTGGGGCACTATGGAGGAGGAGGAGCAATATAGGGGGCCTTATTTTATATAGCGGTACACATGGGGGCCGCTATGAAGGTGGAGGACCGCTATGGGGGACACACTGTTTTATGTACTGGCACACATGGCGGCACTACGGAGGGGGTGGAATAATATAGGGGTCATATTTCATATACTGGCACACATGGGGGGCACTATAGAGGGGGATAAACACTATGGTGGGCCCTATTTTATATACTGGCACACATGGGGCACTATCCTATATACTGGCACACATGGGGTGCATTATGGGGGCACTATCTTATATACTGGCACACATTAGGGGCACTATGGAGAAGGGGGAGCAGAGCACTATGGGGGCATCTACTGGGACCCTATCTTATATACTGGCACTCATGGGGGCACTATGGAGGGGGAGGAGCACTATAGGGCCTTATCTTATATACTGGCACACATGGAGGGCACTATGTAGAAGGGGAGGAGAGGAGCACTATTGGGGTCATTATACTGGCACACATTATGGGGGCATTTTATACTGGCACCTTATGTCAGGCACCATGGGGACAAGGGGGAGCACTATGGGGGCACTATATAGGAGTATTTTATACTGGCACAAATTATAGGGAACTATGCGGCTCAACTGGGGGCACTAAGATGTTTTTTGGGCACACAGTAGTGGGCATTGGCACACATTATGAGGGCATTATGGGGACATTGGATCTAGTAGTGGCACTAATTATTTCTATTGGGACTTTGGGGAGCACTATTACTGTGGGGCGCACCCTGTCACAGTATCAGCTTAGCACTGTTCTTTTTGGGGAACATTTTGGTTACACTTTAGTGTCAGGGACACTTTTCTGAGCGCAGTTATTTTTTAGAGCACTGTGTGCCAATAATTACTGAAGGTGGTACTATCTGTGGAGCACAGTGTTTCAGTATTGGGGGTGGCAGGATGGTGGAGAATGATGGAAAAGTACGGTAGGAAACTAAGATGTCTGTCTGTCAAATTCCGCAGAAAGAAGAGGCGGCTGAAAGAAATCATCATGGCGGTCTGGTCTGAAAGGAGAAGATGAGGACACAGAACATCTACATCAAAGGAGACGTCACTGGATGTAAGAGGTATGAGGAGCTGTATTAGGCTACTTTCACATCAGTTAGTGATCACATTAGTTAGTGATTCTGGCAGGCTAGTCCAGCAGATATCAGCCTGCCGGAATTCACCGGCTCTGGCACTGCTGGATGCAGAATGCCCACCGGCCCCATTAACTATAATGGGGTCCGGCAGAGATCCGGCCGCAATCTGGCAAAAATGCAGAGAATTAGCGGGACAATTCCTTGCATTTTCTGCCGGATTAGGTGGCCGGAGCGTAGTGCTACAGGTGTGAAAGTAACCTTACCCTGTATGTTTTGCAAGTTTCGTATTGCTGTATGTGTGTTGGTTTGGGCGGCGGGAGGTGGGGTTGGGGCGGGACAGGCACATTCATTGCACAGGGGCCCTCTGCTGTCTGTTTCCGCCCCTGCACTATGCAATCATCATGATGTCATCATTCTTCCATATTATAGACATAAAATGTTCTTCTCTTACATGACAGCAGAAGTATGGATCACTCTCAGGTGGCAACGGTTACTTTGGCACCCGTAAAGCCATGCCAATTTTGAGTCCATCCAGTTTTCTGACAGTTTACGCCAGTGCTATGTTTCATAGCCAGTTCACATGATGAGCTCTGACAATATTACTCACCATACAGGGAATTATATAGGTGTATCAGTCCTTCACACCACAGATTTCTATTGGAATAAAATAGCTACTTGTAATCAGTGCTAAAAAGCAGATTATGAGGGTAGTAAATTTTGGGGGAGACAGCATGAGAGATATTGGCAACATGCTGGAGACAATTCTTTATTTTAAAATAATGTTTATCCCTTTAAGATTCATCTTTATCTTCACTGAGCTATTTTCTGCAGCACGCTATAAAAGTGAAATAAAATATGCACTTAAATAACATTGCTGGAATCAGAAGTAATTAGAAACCTATAAACATTTTAATCAGATAAATTTTTTTAATATAATGTATTATAAATACCCACATCTTTGGCAGCAACAAGACTTTTCACAGTAGGGAAACAGTTACAAAGAGGCAATATTGCATTCTATAAAACGCACAAAAATGAAAACACTGTCTCGTTTGACATATGTATTTCATTGTGAAAATACATATGATTTTTTTGTATAATTCTGCTACAATTAATTTTACACACACTGTTGCTTGAACCTCACAGCACGAAGCTGTTGGAGACTAATTAGAAATATTTTCTTTAACTAAAAATGATGCTATAGAAAATATTTTTATCAGCTCCCTCCAGGAACGCAATACCATGCAAATGCAAAGCTAGGCAGACACGCAGACATTTTTGTGTTTTGTTCCTTGAAACAGACACAGAATAATACCCACTTCACACATAGAATGCGTTACTTGTATTAGTATTCATGCTTTTATACTTTCATTATGATGCTGTGTCTGACATAAAGATTGACATATTCATTATACACATGCTGCCTGCTACAACAAATTTGACCTTTGATCCAGTTGAAAAAGATCTCCAGGAGATTACAAAAGAAAATGTGATGAGAAAGTAAAGGACAAAGCTTAGCCTCAAGACTCATTCACACGTCAGTGTTTTGGTCAGTGATTCCCATCAGTGATTGTGAGCCAAAACTGTAAGAGACAGCGCAATGATATCCCAACCTTCATTAGTATGTTTAAAATGTGTTAAAGTTAAATGCATATCTGTTCCTGTATTTCTGTGATTCTGGTCCTTTAAGACAGCAGCCATTGTACTGAGATGCTGGAGTGACACGCCCCCAATGAGATCATCCTGCCAGTTTGCAGAGAGAGAAGAGAAGCAGGAAGTGAAGAGACAAGGAGCTGCAGCCATCTTGGCAAGAGAAAGACAGGTGTCTGTGCTGTGTTAAGAGCGTGTGGAAGCATCAGAGAACTCTCCTGTGCAACTAAGCTGTATGTACTTCAGTCCAGAGGCGGACAGAGTGTAAAGAGACAAGCACATTTAGTGGAGCCACGCTGAGAGAACTGTGTGCAGTGGCTAACCAGTGAGGCTGACATTTTGGCTGTGTATATTGCACCAAAACTAGAGACTCGCAGTGCTGTTGAGTACCGGACAGTTACTGCAAAACCCCAACTTACATCACCTCCCAGTGTATGGATACTGCTGGACTGTCAGTTTGCTCAGTGATATCTGCTGCTGGACATTGCATCCATTTGGTTCCCCGGCCTGCTGAGGATTTGATTGCTTCAGAGAACGCCATCACCGTGAGAAGAGGACACTTCGCTATCAACGAAAGGGCCCCACCGCGCGCTTTTACGGACTGTAAGCGGTCCACCTGGACCACTGGGAAAAAGGGGGGTGCGCACCCAAAAGTGAAGTTAGGGTCAGTTAGGGATAGTTCGGAGGGAAATTGTTCGCTCAGCGTCCGTGTTTCAGAAGTGGACGTAGTAAACGTGGAATCTATTGCAGAATCTGTCTTGAATTGTTCATATTACACTGTGTACATTGCTTGTTTTTCCCCTTGTTCTTTTACCTTTATCTTGCCTTTATTAATCTATAGTAAATGCATTGTTCTTAAACTTAAACACCAAGTGTGCGTTCTTTCTGGTTGCGGAACAACCGCCTGCCTTGCTCTCGGTTTACAAATTGGCGTAGTCGGCAGGATCCGCATACCAGAATGGACGGCGACGCACCAGTTAGGGGTGATGGTGCTGGAGGAAGAATGCCAGCCGGGGCTATAATGAGCCAGTTAGCTAAATTTGATGGCAATAATATGTCTGTAAGTGTGTGGGCGGAACAGATACGAATGGTACAGCGGATGTACCAGACCGCACCGGAAGTACTAGTAGAGCTAGCGATTTTGACATTAAAAGGGGATGCTAAGACCACGGTGATATTGTGGCCATTTGAACAAAGGCAGACGTTTGAACAAGTGGTCCAGATTCTAGAAACGATCTATGGAGAAACCGCATTGCTGGGGTCCCTGCAGGCTCGGTTCTTCCAGAGGGTACAACAGGAGAATGAAAGTCTTCCCCAATATGCAAATGCCCTACAAGAACTGCTCCGAGATATACAAGGGAAGGAAAGAGGGGGCTTGCCAGCCTTCTGTACCTCTGATCGGACTCTCCGGGACCAGTTTGTCCTGGGGATCCATGACGGCAGTTTGAATGTTACTATGCAGGACTTCATACGACGACAGACTGATGCTAAATTCCATGACGTACAGGTAGAGGCCATTTCACGTGCAAATAGTATGGTCTCGAAGCCCCAGACCGCAGTGGGAGTCACTTTGTCACAGGGGGCTAGCTCTGGCCCAGAAACCGTAGAAAAAGGGGCTGTTAAAGAAATTCTCACAATAATGCAGAAATTACAAGAGCAAATGGAACGCTTGCAAACCCGTTGTGATGAAAATTCTATGAGAATTACCGACGTCCAGAAAACGAGAGGTGAAGGGGTGGTCCATCCACACCAAGAAGGTCAGAATCAACCACAACGCCGCTGGAGGGATGAGGACAGGACCTACCGAAGGGGTCCAAATGATTTAGTGCAGCATTTAGTAGAAACTGAAGGGGTTTACCGAGGGGGCCCAAACCGATGGCCAGAGTGACGGGAGGTACGCTGCTGGGAGTGTGGGCGGATTGGCCACATTGCTGCTAGATGTCCAGAGCAGCGACAAGCTTATGAGAAACCATCGTTAAAACTGAAGTCCCCTGCTGCAGTAGGGCGTGTAGTAGGGGAGACTGAGAATGAGACTACGTGGAGAGAATGCCCTGAGGATCTAATCGCTGCAAGTCCCATCATCCAGATGGAATTGGAAGGTATTCCTGTTACTGGAATGATCGACACAGGCTCCCAAGTAACGACCCTGAGTAGAGACTGTTACGAACGGTACTTCCGGCAACATGTGAAATATGATCCCCATACATTTGTACGAGTAATTGCAGCTAATCAGCTACCAGTCCAGGTGGTGGGAGTGACCTGGATGAATGTTCAGTTATGTGGTCAAGATCTAGGTAGGAAAGGAATAGTGGTGGTAGAAGATTCCCATGAAGTAAAGGTCCCTGTTGTTTTGGGGATGAATGTCTTAAAAGAATTGGATCAGATTCTCTTTGAAAAGAAAGGTCACAGTTATTGGAAAGGAACGACCACCCACCGGCCTACTCAAACAGCGTTCCAGCGACTAATCAGAACATGTGGCTTACAGAAAAGTTCGGATGCACAGCGTCCTCTGGCTCAAATCTCGGTCCCTTTACATACAAAAGTTACATTGCCACCCAATCGGGAGATGATAGTGTCCATGCCTGTAGGCACCTGTCGAAAACTGGAAGGCATAGCTGTGCTGGTAGAACCACTGCAGGCAACCGAAGGGGGTGTTGATCCGCTAGTAGCCCGTTCCTTAGCAATAGTTCGCAATGGGAGAGTACCACTCCGGTGTGTAAACACGCAGGACCAGAGTGTAGACCTGACCCCAGGAAGGCTGCTGGCTAATGTCTATGTGACTCCAGAGGAAGTAAGGAAAGTAACTCCGATGGAGCTGAAGCTGGCTGAAAGGGATGAGTAGACCGTAACCATGTCTATGGGGGAAGATGAGGGCCCCACCTCTGAATGGAATGGCCGTGCAATTCGAGAACAGATGATGATGCAGAGTTGTTTGTGTTCTCTAACACAGGTCCAGAAGGTAGATGAGCTGCTGTGGGAGAACCAAGCCACCTTTGCACGTTATGATGAAGATTTTGGATGTACGACAGGGATCTACCATGAGATTCCCACAGGAGATACCCCTCCAATCAGAGAGCGCTACCGACAAATTCCTCCACAGTTATATCAGGAGGTGAAAGAACTGTTGACTAAGATGCTGCAGGGTTGGATTATCCAAGAAAGTCAAAGTCCCTGGGCAGCTCTGGTGGTATTAGTAAGAAAAAAAGATGGGACCATCCGGTTTTGCGTAGACTATCGGAAGTTAAACGCCTGCACTGTACGAGATTCCTACCCCTTGCCCCGGATTGAGGAGTCCCTCTCGGCACTAGGGAGAGCCCGGTACTTCTCCTCGCTAGATCTGGCTAGTGGGTATTGGCAGGTGCCGATGGCCAAGAAAGATAAGGAGAAGACGGCATTCATCTTGCCCATGGGGCTATACGAATTTAACCGGATGCCCTTCAGATTGACAAATGCACCCGGAACGTTTCAGCGATTAATGGAGAAATGTCTCGGTGACTTCAACTTTGAGTTCACTCTCATCTACTTAGACGACATTATCGTGTATTCTGCGACCTTTGAAGACCATCTCCACCAGTTGGGACAAGTATTTAGACGATTGCGGGAACATGGGCTCAAATTGAAACCCAGTAAATGTCGACTGTTCCAATCTGAAATTGATTACTTAGGTCATCGCATATCAGGAGAAGGTGTGAGACCATCGAGGGACAAGATAGCGGCTGTTCAAGATTGGCCGACACCGACTACCTTGCGAGAAGTGAGGGCGTTCATTGGAGTAGCCGGTTATTATCGACGGTTTATCAAGGATTTTGCCAGGGTAGCAGCACCACTTAATGCTCTCCTACGAGGCACATCCGGTGGTCCGAAGAACCGGACCGTGAAATGGGGACCTGAACAGGAACAAGCCTTCCAGGCATTGAAGGATGCTCTGACAACAGCCCCAATCTTGGCGTATGCTGATTACCACTTGCCGTTCCAGCTATATACGGATGCAAGCCTATATGGTCTCGGAGCCGTGCTTTCTCAGATTCAGGATGGCCAGGAGCGAGTCATAGCGTATGCCAGCCGGTCTTTGCGGAATTCTGAAAGAAATCCAGAGAACTATAGTTCATTTAAGTTGGAGCTGTTGGCACTGATATGGGCCATGACTGAGAAATTCTCTGAATATTTGACCGGGGCTGAAGTCCTAGTACTGACTGACAACAACCCACTAGCTCACCTAGAAAATGCAAAGCTCGGGGCTTTAGAGCAGAGGTGGATAGCCCGAATGTCTAAGTTCAATTATCGTATTAAGCATCGGTCCAAAACAGAGAATCAGAATGCTGATGGACTTTCTAGGGTAACTGTCCAGATCCCCACAGAAGACGTGGATCAAGAGTTAGAGCATGTGGAAGTGCCTGACTTCAGCAAATTTTCACAAGCCTTGGCTGCCGCCAATCAGTATGAGATGGAAGGGACTGAACTGGCTCCCTTCTTTGGTCCCTCACAACAGGAATGGGCACAGATACAGCAGGCCCATGAGGGACTGGCACAGATTATCAAGTGTGTTGAGGAATGCAAGAAGCCCTGTAGAGAGGAAAGAGAGCGACTGACACGGGAGATGTTATCGGTTCTGAGCCAGTGGGAGAAGTTGGAGATGAAACACGGAGTGTTATGCCGAAAAGTCTATCTACCTTCTGAAATCGACATTCGATATCAAATTTTGGTGCCTAGTGAATTGGCTCGGTCATTGGCAGTTGAGGCTCATCATAAGAATGGACATTTCGGTCACGAGAAAACCTTTCGCTGGTTACAACGACTGATTTACTGCCCTGGTCTCCGTCAAATGGTCGAAGAAGTATGCCACAGCTGTCGAACTTGTGAGATCCATAAGGCAGTAGAAAAGAGAGCTCCCCTGCAAACCATAGTGACCCAGGAACCTTTGGAGATTGTCATGATAGACTATCTAATGGTGGGCCCATCCAACAGTGGTCACCAATATTGCCTCGTAATGGTGGACCACTTCACCAAATTTGCGGTGGTGACCGCCACCAAGGACCAGACAGCTGAAACAGCGGCCCAGGCTCTGTGCCAAGATTTCATCCGAGTGTATGGATGTCCCCAGCGCATCCACTCCGACCAGGGAGCCTGCTTTGAGGGACATGTGATAAAAGAAGTTCAACGTATCTACGGGATAAAGAAATCACACACAACCCCATACCATCCTGAAGGAAACGGGGCCTGTGAAAGATTCAACAGAACTCTGCTACAGATGGTGCGGACTCTGGAGGAAGACAAGAAGTTACAGTGGCCTCAGTTCTTGTCTGAGATGGTGTGGGCCTATAACAATCAGGTCCATTCTACCACGGGATATTCTCCTTATACTCTCCTGTTCGGGCGGTCAGGCCGAAGTATAGGGGAATTACAGTTGAACGATGTGGATGGGTTCCCGCCGAGGGATCCAACGTCCTGGGTGCGGGCACACCGGCAGAGACTTGAGACCATCCATCGATTGGTGCGGCAGCGTCTGCAAGAACATCCTCATTCTGATAAGACCCCAGTACAAGGAGCACCATTTCAGCCAGGCGACCTGGTGCTGGTGCGTGTCAAGAAGCCCCAAGGGAAATTGCAAAGCAGATGGGAGGCTGTGCCATATCGTGTTGTGAGCCTCAAGTATACGAATGGACCAGTGTATGAAGTCCAGAAGGAAGGGGATGATTGTGTTCGAGTACTTCACCGAAATATGTTGCGCCTGTGTCATTCTGAAGAAACAAATGAAGACAGAAATGTCAATGAACTCCCACAGTCAGAGACTGGTGGTGTGGACTGGGCCTATGACGATGAGGATGATAGTTGGCCGATCCCTGCTCCTGAGCATGTTCCACCAGCAACTACTACGCCTCCAGCCTGTGCCCCCTCTGGTACAGAGTCCGCTGGTCCTTCTCAGTCTATGGCTACAGCACCCCAGAGTACACCAGTAGTCCTCAGGCGGACCACTAGACCAAATGCTGGCATTCCCCCTGTTCGGTATGCGCAGGAAGAATTTGTCTGGCCTGCCATACAACGGTATACTACCACTCTGCGCATAAGAGTACAACCTTCTGGTTATTCAGTCATTGGCCGGGACTGCCAATCTTAAAGTGGGGAGGAATATGTAAGAGACAGCGCAATGATATCCCAACCTTCATTAGTATGTTTAAAATGTGTTAAAGTTAAATGCATATCTGTTCCTGTATTTCTGTGATTCTGGTCCTTTAAGACAGCAGCCATTGTACTGAGATGCTGGAGTGACACGCCCCCAATGAGATCATCCTGCCAGTTTGCAGAGAGAGAAGAGAAGCAGGAAGTGAAGAGACAAGGAGCTGCAGCCATCTTGGCAAGAGAAAGACAGGTGTCTGTGCTGTGTTAAGAGCGTGTGGAAGCATCAGAGAACTCTCCTGTGCAACTAAGCTGTATGTACTTCAGTCCAGAGGCGGACAGAGTGTAAAGAGACAAGCACATTTAGTGGAGCCACGCTGAGAGAACTGTGTGCAGTGGCTAACCAGTGAGGCTGACATTTTGACTGTGTATATTGCACCAAAACTAGAGACTCGCAGTGCTGTTGAGTACCGGACAGTTACTGCAAAACCCCAACTTACATCACCTCCCAGTGTATGGATACTGCTGGACTGTCAGTTTGCTCAGTGATATCTGCTGCTGGACATTGCATCCATTTGGTTCCCCGGCCTGCTGAGGATTTGATTGCTTCAGAGAACGCCATCACCGTGAGAAGAGGACACTTCGCTATCAACGAAAGGGCCCCACCGCGCGCTTCTACGGACTGTAAGCGGTCCACCTGGACCACTGGGAAAAAGGGGGGTGCGCACCCAAAAGTGAAGTTAGGGTCAGTTAGGGATAGTTCGGAGGGAAATTGTTCGCTCAGCGTCCGTGTTTCAGAAGTGGACGTAGTAAACGTGGAATCTATTGCAGAATCTGTCTTGAATTGTTCATATTACACTGTGTACATTGCTTGTTTTTCCCCTTGTTCTTTTACCTTTATCTTGCCTTTATTAATCTATAGTAAATGCATTGTTCTTAAACTTAAACACCAAGTGTGCGTTCTTTCTGGTTGCGGAACAACCGCCTGCCTTGCTCTCGGTTTACAAAACCAGGACTGGAGCCTCCACAGACATAGGGTGTAGGGGAAGATCTGCACCTGTTCTGTGTTTAGAGCCACACCTGGTTTTGGCTTAAAATAGTTGATGGAAATAACTGACCAAAACAGTGATGTGTATGAGGCCTTAACATAAGCAAAGTAGCAAAGTAAAAACATTGTAGAAGAACTCCCATTAGTGCAGTGCCTGGAAGGGGCACAGCGTGTTAATCAGTGGATCACAGGTCTGCCAAACCCCACAAAGTTCCAATCCCCATTCAATCTGCAAGACACCTTAAAAACAAGAAGCAGTATGTTGGACCTCTGCAGGAAGTGAATGTAGTAAGTCAAGACAAAACTTTGACTTCTCCATAGGCCAATCACGTATCTACTAGCCCTTTATATGGCTCAGAACTTCTTCTAGAGGAAAGGCAGAAAGGAGCAGCAACGGGATTGATGGAAATAAAAGAACAGACAAAAGGACTAAAGAACAGGAGTAATGGGGACCCAGTACAGGCCAAGATGCTCTTGGAAAAAAAAAACCTAAGGGGCATTTATGACTGATAATATTTAGTGGGAATCTATGACTAGCATACTGTATGTAGCCGACATACTGTTATGGGGCATCTCTGATTCACACCTGCTGTTATAAAGACATTTGTCCATGGCACAAGATTTTATAATGGCACATGTGGCTGGTGTGCTATGGGGGCTTCTGTGGCTAGTGTAAACTGTCTTGTGGAAATCTATGACTGAAATGTAGGCATCTAACACACTGCGATCCATGGTTTTCTAAAACAAAAATTGCACAAATAATTAGGTAAAATGAAAAATCTCTGTTCTACATTATGCCATGCCTACCAATTTACTGTAGGTTACTACTAGAGATGAGCGAACATGCTCGTCCGAGCTTGGTGCTCGTTTGAGTATTAGGGTAGTCGCATATGCTCGATACTCGGACAAGCATATCGCGATCCTCGAGGAAATGGCAACTTCCTCTTTCTGCATGTTAGTCGCCTTTTTTCAGCCAATCAACATGCAGGAGAGTCTTTGGTACCTCCTAGCATCACGTGGGGCCCCTACAAGTCGATAGCAGGGATTGGCTGGCCAGATCAGATCACCTGGGAATATAAGAATCTGGTCCCGCGCTGCTCGCGTCATACGCCGTCTGCACGAGATTAGGGATAGAGCTGCTGGCTGTCAGGGAGAGTGTTAGGGCCTGAATTTAGATGTTGGTTAGGCAGGAATCACGCATGAAGAACCTATCAGCCCTTCTAAGGGCTACAAGCACCTTTTTTTTGGTCTCCTCCAGGCTGCTGGCTGGGACTTGTAGTGCAGCTACCGCCATCTTGGCTGCACACTGTACACAGTGACTGGTGGCAGAAGGGACAGCACGTGGTCCACACAGACCCAAAATAAATTGCCCAAAGTCCTCTCAGTACTAATTTCTGCTGCTGCTGTACCTTGGCTTGCTGGGATCTGTAGTGCAGTCTAGGGAATACGTTTTTTTCTCTCATTTCTATACACTACAGTCCAGTGAACAATTATGTAGTGTACTGTACAGTAGCGTCAGTCTAGGGAATACGTTTTTCTCTCAATTCTATACACTACAGTCCAGTGAACAATTATGTAGTGTACTGTACAGTAGCGTCAGTCTAGGGAATACGTTTTTCTCTCATTTCTATACACTACAGTCCAGTGAACAATTATGTAGTGTGCTGTACAGTAGCGTCAGTCTAGGCAATACGTTTTTTTAATATATCCTACAGTGAAGTGAAAAATTGAGTGGTTTGCGGTGCAATAGCCGCCGTCTAAAGACTACGTTTTTTTCTCTCAGTTATATATTATACAGTGCAGTGAAAAATTCTGTCGTGTACTGCACACTAGCCTGAGTGTAGAAAATATACGTTTTTCCTCTCAGTTATATATTATACAGTGCAGTGAAAAATTCTGTCGTGTGCTGCACACTAGCCGGAGTGTAGAAAATATAAGTTGTTTCTCTCAGTTATATATTATACAGTGCAGTGCAAAATTCTGTCGTGTGCTGCACACTAGCCGGAGTGTAGAAAATATACGTTTTTCCTCTCAGTTATATATTTTACAGTGCAGTGCAAAATTCTGTCATGTGCTGCACACTAGCCGGAGTGTAGAAAATATACGTTTTTCCTCTCAGTTATATATCATACATTGCAGTGCAAAATTCTGTCGTGTGCTGCACACTAGCCGGAGTGTAGAAAATATATGTTTTTCCTCTGTTATATATCATACATTGCAGTGCAAAATTGAGTGGTTAGCGGTACAATAG
The DNA here is from genome assembly GCA_900303285.1 of Rhinella marina. Classification (NCBI taxonomy): domain Eukaryota; kingdom Metazoa; phylum Chordata; class Amphibia; order Anura; family Bufonidae; genus Rhinella; species Rhinella marina. Next base: position 6,828 of record ONZH01024483.1, on the reverse strand, counting down.
CCGCCGTCTAAAGACTGCGTTTTTTCTCTCAATTATATATCATGCAGTGCAGTAAACAAACAAAATGTTGAACCCAAGGGCTAAGGGTCGAGGACGTGGACGTGGGCGTTCAAGTAGTGTAGGGGGCAGAGGCCGTGGTCCTGGGCAGGGTGACACAGTACATGTTGATGAGGGAGCAGTGGAACGCCGCAGAGTTTCGCTCCCTAGCTTCATCTCGCAACTTACTGGTACGTGGTACACCACTATTGAAACCACAACAGTGCGAACAGGTGATGACGTGGATGGCGGACAATGCGTCTAGTAATTTATCCACCACCCAGTCTTCCACGCAGTCCACCCACGCTAGCCAAGGGAGCTGGCTCCTCCAGCTCAACCTCCTTCCCCCCAGCCTGCCCCCCCCCCCACGGAAAATATGGATTCAAATCAAGCATACTCACAGGAAATCTTTTCAGGACCCTACCCAGAGACACAAACCATTGCTCAACAGCAACCCGAGCAGTTGCTCTGTCCCGATGCACAAAATTTAGAACTTTCACAGTCTGTGGGTGATGAGAGTGTGGACTTAGTGCAAGTAGTGCGTGAAGAGGTGTCGGATGATAATGATGATGATGTTGAGACACGGTTGTCAGACAGTGTCGTTGTTGTCAGGGCAGTAAGTCTGAGGGGGTAGCAGAGTGAGGAATCGGAGGAAGAGCTGGTGGATGATGAGGTGACTGACCCGAGCTGGGTTGGTTATCCAACTCAAGACAGTGCTTCTGAGGGGGAGGCAAGTGCAGCACCAGAACAGGTTGGAAGAAGCAGTGGGGTGGCCAGAGGGAGAAGCAGGGCGAGAGCAGGTAGATCAGCAACTGTTTCATGGAGTCAAGCTCCCGTGCCGAGGCCTAGATGTTCGCAAGTTTGGAGGTTTTTTAAAGAAAGTGAGGATGACCGACGGACTGTGGTGTGCAACCTGTGCCACACCAGGATCAGCAGGGGAGCCACCACTACCAGCCTAACCACTACCAGCATGCGCAGGCATATGAGTGCTAAACACCCGACTCAGTGAAACCAAGGCCGTTCACCTCCTGCGGGTCACACCTCTGCCCCTTCCCCTATGTCACATGCTGGCTCGGCGAGTCAACCCTCCACCCAGGATCCCAGCACGAGCGCCTTCCACCCTACAACCACCCCTCCACCTCCACGATCATCCACAACCTCCACCAATGTGTCCCAGCGCAGCGTTCAGCTGTCTTTGCAGCAGACATTTGAGCGCAAGCGCAAATACAATTCCAGCCACCCACATGCACAAGCCCTAAACGTCCACATCTCCAAATTGTTGAGCCTGGAGATGCTGCCCTATAGACTGGTAGAGACTGATGCTTTCCGCAACCTGATGGCGGTGGCTGTCCCTCGGTACTTAGTCCCCAGCCGCCACTATTTTTCCCGATGTGCCGTCCCAGCCCTACACCAGCACGTGTCATAGAACATCATTCGTGCCCTGACCAACGCAGTTAGTGATAAGGTCCACCTAACCATGGACACGTGGACAAGTGCTGCCGGGCAGGGACACTATATCTCACTGACGGCACATTGGGTTAACTTGGTGGAGGCTGGGACCGAGTCTGACCCTGGGGCCACACTTGTACTGCCCACACCGAGGATTGCGGGGCCTACCTCGGTCACGGTTTCTCAGACGTACTATGCCTCTTCCTCCAACCCCTCCTCCTCCTCCTCTGAATGACCATCAGTGGGCACGGCTCCTTCAGTCGGTAGCTCTAGGCGCAGCAGCAGTGCAGTAGGTAAACGCCAGCAGGCGGTGCTCAAACTGCTGAGCTTAGGTGACAAAAGGCACACCGCCCAAGAGCTGTTACAGGGTATCACAGCGCAGACCGATCTGTGGCTGGCACCGCTGAACCTCAAGCCAGGCATGGTTGTGTGTGACAACGCCTGGCCCACTTGTTCAATCTCATAGTTCAGCGGTTCCTCAAGACATACCCCAATTTGTCAGATTTGCTCACCAAGGTGCGCAGCATCTGTGCGCATTTCCGCAAGTCAACCACAGATGCTGCCACTCTCAGGACAGCGCAGCGGCGCCTACAATTGCCAGCTCACCGCCTGTTGTGCGACGTGCCCACGAGATGGAATTCGACATTAAACATGTTTACCAACAGCGCAGAGCGATTGTTGACTGCCAGATGTCAACTTCCACCAGAACTGTTAGTCAGGTCAGTCAGCTTCCTCAAGTCTACAATGAGGAGTGGACGTGGATGTCTTATATCTGTCAGGTGTTGAGCAACTTTGAGGAGTCAACACAGATGGTCAGCGGCGATGTCGCCATTATCAGCCTCACCATCCCGCTGCTTTGCCTGTTGAAAAACTTACTGCTCAGCATGAAGTCAGAAGCTTTGCGCTTGTCACAGGAGATGGGGGAAGAAGATACATCGCTTGATAGCCAGAGCACCCTCCGGTCTGTTTCTCAGCGCGTATTGGAGGAGGGGGATGAGGAGGAAGAGGAGGAGAATGTTGGTGAGACAGAAGAGGGTACCAGTGCTCAGTCCTTCTTAACTCTTGAGCGTGTATGGGCTGAAGAGGAGGAGTTGGAGGAGGAGGAGGAGGAAATGGAGAGTCAGGCCAGTGAGGAGAGGGAATTCTTGCGTGTTGGGACTCTGGCGCACATGGCAGACTTCATGTTAAGCTGTCTTTCCCGTGACCCTCGCGTTAGAAGCATTTTTGCCAACACCGATTACTGGGTGTTCACTTTCCTGGACCCACGGTACAAGCAGAACCTTTCCACTCTCATCCCTGTAGCGGAAAGGAGTATGAGAGTGAATCAATATCAACAGGCCCTGGTGCACAAGCTGAAACAATCCTTCCCATCTGACGTGTGGTTCTGTGGGCCAAGTAGCAGGGGAGAGGAGGCGAGCAGGCAGCTTCTCCAGCCCTGGCAGGGGAACGCTCTCCAAGGCCTTTGCCAGTTTTATGTCACCCCAAAAAGACACTGTCACCTGTCCCCAGTCTAGGCAGAGTAGGGGGAAGCTGTACAGAAAGCTGGTGAGGGAGTAGCTAGCTGACCATACCAATGTCCTGCGTGATCACTCTGCTCCATACAACTACTGGGTTTTAAAGCTGGACACGTGGCCTGAACTGGCGTTGTACGCCTTGGAGGTGCTGGCCTGCCCTGCCGCTAGCGTGTTGTCAGAGCGGGTATTCAGTGCAGCTGGTGGCGTCATCACCGATAAGCGTACATGCCTGTCAACTGACAGCGCTGACAGGTTGACGCTTATTAAAATGAACAAAGCCTGGATTTCACCGGAATTCAAATCTCCTCCGGGGGAAAGCAGCTAAAGAATAAGATTCCTTATGTATCCAATTCCTCTCCTCTACTCCTCCTTCTCCTCCTTCTCTTCATTGCCAATCGATGACCCAAAAGGGAATTTTTTAGAGGGCCAACTGGCACTCTTTTAAGACAATGTTTCCGGAGGGCCACCTACAGGCCCTCTCTCCAAACAATTTTTCAGGAGCGTCAACTACAGACACTCTAAAACAATTTTTCAGGATCGTCAATCGCAGACACTAAAAAAATTTGTCGACTTCAGACACTCCAAAAAAAAAATTTTTGGGAGGCTCACCTACAGCCATTTGACTGCAATCTCAGTCGGACAAAGACATTGGTGGTGTCACCGCCATGCTGTGTCAGGCTAAATTTTTTGGGTGGTTCACCTGCTACCTCAGTCTAACTCGATCACTCTGTTGTCACCGCCGCCATACAGTGTCACGCTAAATTTTATTTGTTCTTCGCCTGCTATCTCAATTTAACTCTGTCACTCTTGTCGCCGCCATGCAGCGTCACGTTAAATTGTATTTGTTTTTCGCCTGCTACCTCACTCTAACTCGTTCACTCAGTTGTCACCGTCATAGTGGGTTGCAATATAGCAGCCCAAGTCTGCACAGTCCTTTTTTTCTCTTTAACTGATCGATACTACACGTCACATTAGAAAATGTTTTTTTACTCTCAGTTAATACACATATATTTGAAAAAGTTCAATGGAATAATTTTCTGGGTTGAACTATACCAGGCCGAGTCTGCACAATCCTTTGTTTCTCTCTAATTGCTATATACTACACGTCACATTAGAAAATATGTTTTATTGCTCTGGTATACAAATATATTTGAAAAAGGTCACTGTGGGACAATTTTCTGGGTAGCTCTATGCCAGGCCCAGTCTTCAAAATCCTTTGTTTCTCTCTAATTGATATATAATACAGTTATATACACAAAATTTTGAACCCAGCAGGGGTGCCACCACTACCAGACTAACCACCACCAGCATGCGCAGGCATATGAGTGCTAAACACCCAACTCAATGGAACCAAGGCTGTTCACCTCCTGCGGGTCACACCACTGCCCCTTCCCCTGTGTCACTTGCTGCCTCTGCGAGTCAACCCCCCGTCCAGGACCCCGGCACGAGCGCCTCCCGACCGAAAACTACCCCTTCGCCTCCACGATCCTCCACACTGTCCACCAATGTGTCCCTGCGCAGCGTTCAGCTGTCATTAGATCAGACATTGGAGCGCAAGCGGAAATAAAGTTCCACCCACCCACATGCACAAGCCCTCAACGTCCACATACAGGGCCACGCTAAATTTTAATGTGCTTCGCCTGCTCCCGCAGTGTAACTCGGTCACTCTGTAGTCACAGCTATACAGGGCCACACTAAATTTTAATGTGCTTCACCTGCTCCCGCAGTGTAACTTGGTCACTCTGTAGTCACAGCCATACAGGGCCATGCTAAATTTTAATGTGCTTCGCCTGCTCCCGCAGTGTAACTCGGTCACTCTGTAGTCACAGCCATAAAGGGCCACGCTAAATTTTAATGTGCTTCGCCTGCTCCCGCAGTGTAACTCGGTCACTCTGTAGTCACAGCCATACAGGGCCACGCTAAATTTTAATGTGCTTCACCTGCTCCCGCAGTGTAACTCCGTCACTCTGTAGTCACTGCCATACAGGGCCATGCTAAATTTTAATGTGCTTCGCCTGCTCCCGCAGTGTAACTCGGTCACTCTGTAGTCACAGCCGTACAGGGCCACGCTAAATTTTAATGTGCTTCGCCTGCTCCCGCAGTGTAACTCAGTCACTCTGTAGTCACAGCCATACAGGGCCATGCTAAATTTTAATGTGCTTCGCCTGCTCCCGCAGTGTAACTCGGTCACTCTGTTGTCACAGCCATACAGGGTCACGCTAAATTTTTATGTGCTTCGCCTGCTCCCGCAGTGTAACTCGGTCACTCTGTAGTCACAGCCATACAGGGTCACGCTAAATTTTTATGTGCTCAAACTGCTGAGCTTAGATGACAAAAAGCACACTGCCCAAGAGCTGTTACAGGGTATCACGGCGCAGACTGATCTGTGGCTGGCACAGCTGAACCTCAAACCAGGCATGGTTGTGTTTTACAACGGGCGTTACTTGTTGGTGGCTCTGCAACTCGACAGACTCACACATGTGCCGTGCCTGGCCCACGTGTTCAATCTCATAGTTTAGCGGTGTTGTTGGTATTTCGCCTGCTAACTCACTCTAACTCGGTCACTCTGTTGTCACCGCCAAACAGGGTCACCCTAAATTTTATTTGTGCTTCACCTGCTACCTCACTCTAACTTGTTCACTCTGTTGTCACCGCCATACAGGGTCACGCTAAATTTTATTTCTTCTTCGACTGCTACCTCAGTCTAACTCGGTCACTCTGTTGTCACCGCCATGCTGCGTCAGGGTAAATTTTTGGGTGGCTCACCTGCTACCTCATCTAACTTGGTCACTTGTTGGTGTCACCGTCATGCTGTGTCAGGCTTATGCCTGCATCCTGGGGCGGGGGATAGGACAGCAGTGACAGCATGGGCATGGGTGATGGACCTTCGTTGCACCTAGTTGGGTGCTTCCCTAACACGTGATGGGCATGTGCCTCGCCCTTCTTGGTCTGGGTGAGCACAATTGCCTTGAGGGTCACCACCAGGCTGTTGCCCGAGAATTTGGGGTAATGGTGGCATTAGGCAGCCTCAGAGGCATCCATGCATGCTGCCCCTGCTGTTTCTTGTCCATTTCCATGGTGTTTCGATCATTTTCTGAGGTTTCCAGGTTTTTACCCAGCCTTCCCTAGGCAGAGCCTTGGTCCCCTGCAAAAAATGCTTGAGTCTTCCATTGACTTCAATGGGGTTCGTTACTCGAAACGAGCACCCGAGCATCGGGAAAAGTTTGTCTTGAATAACGAGCACCCGAGCATTTTAGTACTTGCTCATCTCTAGTTACTACATTTTTTACCTGTTTTTCACCTATTTAACTAACAGCAGTGCCCCACAGAAGATTGTAGACACATCCTAGACATACCTGTGTGCACTTTGTGTCTGTTTTACATGTCCATCAAGAGCACTTTTATTCTGCAGGAAAACAGCTCCCAAGTGCCCAGCTGAAAGTGAAACTAAAAACAGCTTTCTCTCCAGACTCGATTTCTAACAGCTATATCTTCTGATATACTAGATATAATGTTGGGATTTGGTATCATTTGAAAGCTTGGAATCAGGGGCGTACATAGAAATCATTGGGCCCCATAGCAAGAATCTGAATGGGGCCCCTAACCCCGCCCACTACCCTGTCCCATTCCACATGCTACCCTGGCTACTCCCATGCCACACCCCCATTTGCAAATAAATGTATACATGAGCTACTGATTTATTTATTTATTTATTTATTTAATTAAGGAGACGTTATACTGAATGGGGGCAGCCACAAGGATGGATTATACTGTATATTATACAGCATGGGTAGGATTGTAAAAGGGGATTATACTGTATACTATACAG
>ONZH01024482.1:0-24271 GCA_900303285.1 Rhinella marina | reverse complement strand
AATTGCAAAGAGGGACAATATGTGCGGCGCGCATCACGGCAGTTTTTTTATACTAGGCCACGCCTAACTCCGCCAATCATAATTACTGGACCCTGCAGCATTTTTTTCTTGCGTTCAATGTCCATATAAATATGACTACATAAATCATCAGTTTATAGATATTTTAGGTCCAAATTGCACCAAATAATCAAGTTCTTGTCTAATATACAGGTAGAAACCATACAGACACTTTAGTAAGGAGCAATTTAGTAAATGTATTAATGACCATTTATGCATTAGTTCTCCAGGTCAAAAAGAGGGACATTTAAGGATCAAAGAGGGACAGAGGGACTTAAGTCAAAAAGAGGGACTGTCCCTCCCAAAGAGGGACACTTGGGAGGTATGCTTTAATACAAGTACAGGCGGCGGGTGCCGGCACCCGCCTCCTGTACTTGTATTAAAGGGAGTCTTTCACCTCATTTTCACCTATATAACTAACAGCAGTGCCCCACAGAAGATTGCGGACACATCCCAGACATACCTGTGTGCACTGTGTGTCTGTATTACATGTCCAGGAAATGCACTTTTATTCTGCAGGAAAACAGCTCCCACAGTGCCCAGCTCTGCTGCTGGAAGTGCTCAAAGCAAACCAGACTGATATTCCAAGCTTTAAAATGATACCAAAATCACAGCATTATATCCAGTATATCATGCTATAGCTGTTAGAAATTGAGTCAGGAGAGAAAGCTGTTTTTAGTTTCACTTTCAGTTGGGCAGTGCTGTTAGGCGACAGACTTCCTTTAAACGTTAGTTCTATTCATTGGTGGCGCGCAGGCACCCCCCCCCCCAGTATTATAAACATTGGCGGCACAGTGCGCCCCCCCCAATATTATGTTTGTGGCAGTGACCACAGGGTCCCCAGCCCCCACCCTCCTCTTCATTGGTGGCAGTTCTGATCGGAGCCCCAGCAGTGTAATCGCGGGGCTCCGAACGGTTACCATGGCAGCCAGGACACTACTGAAGCCTTGGCTGACATGCTATCCTCCCTGCTGCCGTGTGCACAAAGCACAGGGCAGCAGGGAGAGTGTAAAGTCCTATTCTCCCTAATAGATCTCTATTAGGGTGTATTGGACAAGGGTTCTAGCCCCTATATAAATAAAAAGTAAAAAAAAACAAACACCAAAATTAAGTTTAAATCCTACCTTTCCCAATTTTACATATAAAATATATAAACAATCTAATATATAAAGCTGAGTGTAACATAGTTTGTAAGGCCGAAAAAAGACATCTGTCCATCCAGTTCGGCCTGTTTTCCTACAAGTTGATCCAGAGGAAGGCAAAAAACCCCTGTGAGGTAGAAGTCAATTTTCCTCACTTTAGGGGGAAAAATTCCTTCCCGACTCCAATCAGGCAATCAGAATTACTCCCTGGATCAACGACCCCTCTCTAGTAACTATAACCTGTAATATTATTACCCTCAAGAAATACATCCAGGCCCCTCTTGAACTCTTTTAGTGAACTTACCATCACCACCTCCTCAGGCAGAGAGTTCCATAGTCTCACTGCTCTTACCATAAAGAATCCTCTTCTATGTTTATGTACAAACCTTCTTTCCTCCAGACGCAGAGGATGTCCCCTCGTCACAGTCACAGTCCTCGGGATAAATAGATGATGGGAGAGATCTCTGTACTGACCTCTGATATATTTATACATAGTTATTAAGTCTCCCCTCAGTTGTCTTTTTTCTAAAGTGAATAACCCTAATTTTGATAATCTTTCTGGGTACTGTAGTCCACCCATTCCAGTTATTACTTTAGTTGCCCTCCTCTGAACCCTCTCCAGCTCTGCTATGTCTGCCTTGTTCATAGGAGCCCAGAACTGTACACAGTACTCCATATGTGGTCTGACTAGTGATTTGTAAAGTGGCAGGACTATGTTCTCATCACGGGCATCTATGCCTCTTTTGATGCAACCCATTATCTTATTGGCCTTGGCAGCAGCTGTCTGGCACTGGCTTCTACAGCTTAGTTTGCTGTTCACTAAAATTCCTAGGTCCTTTTTCCATGTCAGAGTTACCCAATGCTTTACCATTCAGTATGTACTGGTGGCTTGCATTATTCCTTCCCATATGCATAACCTTACATTTGTCAGTGTTAAACCTCATCTGCCACTTTTCTGCCCAAGCCTCCAGTCTATCCAGATCCATCTATAGCAGTGTACTGTCCTCTTCTGTGTTAATTACTTTACACAGTTTAGTGTCATCTGCAAAAATTGATATTTTACTGTGCAAACCTTCTACAATATCATTAATAAATATATTGAAGAGAACAGGGCCCAATACTGACCCCTGTGGTACCCCACTAGTGACAGTGACCCAACCTGAGTATGTACCATTAATAACCACCCTCTGTTTTCTATCACTAAGCCAGTTACTTACCCACATACAGACATTTTCTCCCAGGCCAAGCATTCTCATTTTGTATACTAACCTTTTATGTGGTACGTGTCAAACGCTTTGGAGAAGTCCAAATATACGACATCCATTGAGTCGCCGCGGTCCAGTCTAGAACTTACCTCCTCATAGAAACTGATTAAATTGGTTTGACATGACCGATCCCTCATGAAGCCATGCTGATATGGAGTTATTTGCTTATTTTTATTGACGTACTCCAAGATAGCATCTCTCAGAAAACCTTCAAACAGTTTACCCACAACAGAAGTTAAACTTACCGGCCTATAGTTTCCAGGCTCTGTTTTTGGACCCTTTTTGAATATTGGCACCACATTTGCTATGCGCCAATCCTGTGGAACACTCCCCGTCAGTATAGAGTCCTTAAATATCAGAAATAAGGGTCTGGCGATGACATTACTTAATTCTCTTAGGATACGGGGGTGTATGCCATCCGGTCCTGGCGATTTGTCTATTTTAATCTTTTTAAGACGTTGCTGTACCTCTTCCTGGGTCAGACAGGACACTTTTAAAGGGGAATTTATTTTTACATTCTGCATTTCATCTGACAGTTTATTTTCCTCAGTGAATACAGTGGGGAAAAAAGTTATTTAGTAGCTTCGCTTTCTCCTCATCGCTCTCTGCAACTCCACTATGTATGTGTGTATGTCTGCTAAAATCCGCATCGTCGCAGCTACAATCACGAAATTTGGCACACTGGTACATCAGGTGTCTGGGAAGGTTTTAGAATGGGTCTCAGCTCTCCAGGACGTACCGTTCCTGAGATATTCCCAAAAAATGCATGAGTCAATAGAAGCCTGGTCACATGACCCTTATCAGCCAATAGAAGCTTGCAGGCTGATCGTTCCCCCCCCCCCACACAGTTTCACACCAGGTTTCCATAACAAACCAGCCATTTTCCTTCACTGCTGTAGGTCAGCTTTAAAGGGGCAGGGCGCTGTGGATAACACTGTCCAAAGGGTATTCCAGTTACCATAAATATAACTTATGTTTTAGACTAACTCATCATTAATCGTTACCTAATATAATGTAAATGTCACATATTTACTGTTCAGTAGTAATAAAAGATGTTTTCTTCCACTGCTACCCACTGTGTTTCCTCATAAATTACCATGGCATCGACCTATAATTCAGGCCACCCTCTAAAGAAGGAGTTAAATACCCCGCCCCCAGGTATCATTAAGCCACGCACTCTCCCACTCCGCAGCCGACAGGGATCGAAAAAAATGAAGGTAAAAATCACCTTCTGTCAGCTGCAGGGGTGGGGGGAGGGTGACTTTCTCCCTGCAGCTCATGGTCAGACTGCACAATGCTGCTGTCTGAGACTAAGCTTTTCAAATGGACATCCCTGTGTCCGTCCAGGCCCTGCGCCGAACAGAGGATAGGGAGTCTGAAAGCCGAACTGTCCGGCCTAAAACCGGACCTCTGGCCACCCTAGGGGCAGGCTGCTGTCGAGGTCACTGTGGAGGGAGGGGACTGTGGACACCACTATTAAAGGGGCAGCGGGGTACTGTGAGGTCACTGTTATAGGGAGTGGGGTACTGTGAGGTCTCTGTTAAAGGGGCAGTCGCTGTGGAGGTCTCTGTCAAGTGGGCCAGGAATGGTGGCGGTCAGTTAAGGGGACTGTAACCTATGGTCAGTGTTAAGGGGCGGGCCCCTGTGGAGGTCACTGTCAGGGGGTGAGGTGCTGTGGAACTCACTGTTAAAGGGGCAGGCTGCTGTGACTGTCAGAGTTAAGGGAGTGGGCTGCTGTGGAGGTCCCATTTTAAGGAGACGGGGCACTGTAGGGGGTGTCAGTGTTAAGGGGTGGGGGCTGTGGAGGTCACTGTTAAGGAGGCAGGGTGCTGTAGAGGTCACACTTGGTAAATATTGTGAGGGGTGCGGTTTCTAAAATAGCATTACTACTTTGGGGGTTTCTTTTTTATTTCACCTTAGAGCAGTTGTCAGCCAATGCTGTATAAATCACCAAACTAGTCCTCAAATACATACAGTGCTCTTTCTCTTCTGAGTCCTATGTTATGCCCATACAGAAGTTTATGACCATAAGGGCCCATTCATTTCAATGGGCGGCATTGCATCGCGGATAGCCGCGGCTCAGTGAAAAAATATGTCCATAGGCATTTTGTATGGGGTGCTGGCCATGTGTGTTCCACAAACCTGATATGCTTTATTGCTGCCCCAGAAATGCAGTACAGCCGCGAAAAGTGACAGCACCCTTACACATAACGCATGTTCAGTGGCGTAGCTACCGGGGGGCAGGGGGGGCGACGGCTCCGGGCCCAGAGACTCAGGGAGGCCCAGCAAGGATGACCTTGCCTACTATCAGGCGAATACAAGTGAGCGCTTCCATTATGGAAGCGCTCACTTGTATTTAGGGACCCCCATCAGACCTCAGATCAGCCCACCCAGCCACATAGGTTTTTTATTTTAATCCTTACTTACCTGTTCTGCGCTGCGGCTGCTCTCCGGTCCGCGCTCTGCTCTCTTCCCTGGCGGCGCGCACTATGACCTGACGCTGCACGCAGCGTCAGGTCATAGTGTGCGCGGGCCAGGGAAGAGAGCGGAGCGCGGACCGGAGGGCAGCCGCAGCGCAGAACAGGTAAGTAAGGTTTTTATTTTAATCCTATGTGGCTGGGTGGGCTGATCTGAGGTCTGATGGGGGCACAATACGCTGATCTGAGGTCTGATAGGGGCACAGTAGGCTGATATGAGGTCTGATGGGGGCACAATACGCTGATCTGAGGTCTGATGGAGGCACAATACGCTGATCTGAGGTCTGATGGGAGCACATTAAGCTGATGTGAGGTCTGATGGGGGCACAGTAGGCTGATGTGAGGTCTGATGGGGCCACAGTAGGCTGATGTGAGGTCTGATGGGGGCACAGTAGGCTGATGTGAGGTCTGATGGGGGCACAGTAGGCTGATCTGAGGTCTGATGGGGCTCAATACGCTGATCTGAGGTCTGATGGGGGCACAATACGCTGATCTGAGATCTGATGGGGGCACAATACGCTGGTCTGAGGTTTGATGGGGCTCAATACACTGATCTGAGGTCTGATGGGGGCACAATACGCTGATCTGAGATCTGATGGGGGCACAATACGCTGATCTGAGGTCTGATGGGGGCACAATACGCTGGTCTGAGGTCTGATGGGGCTCAATACGCTGATCTGAGGTCTGATGGGGCACAATACGCTGATCTGAGGTCTGATGGGGCACAATACGCTGATGTGAGGTCTGATGGGGCTCAATACGCTGATCTGAGGTCTGATGGGGGCACAATACGCTGATCTGAGATCTGATGGGGGCACAATACGCTGATCTGAGGTCTGATGGGGGGCACAATACGCTGGTCTGAGGTCTGATGGGGCACAATACGCTGATGTGAGGTCTGATGGGGGCACAGTAGGCTGATCCGAGGTCTGATGGGGCACAATACGCTGATCTGAGATCTGATGGGGGCACAATACGCTGATCTGAGGTCTGATGGGGCACAATACGCTGATGTGAGGTCTGATGGGGCACAATACGCTGATCTGAGGTCTGATGGGGGCACAATACGCTGATGTGAGGTCTGATGGGGCACATTCTGATGACCTGAGGTCTGATGGGGGCACATTCTGATGATCTGAGGTCTGATGGGGGCAGGGGACTGTTAGTTTAGTGATGTAAAACTGGGGACAGGTTTCCTTTAACATAGGAGTCCCATTGTTTTTTAATCCTATTACTCCTATATTTTACTGCATTATATGGTAGAGTATTTACACTAGGGTATGTAGAAAGTCTATTGTACTGTACTTAACAGCATAGATGATCTAGCAGTTCATACAGTCATCTTTCTAATACTACTAGTTGTGGTTATAATATTGTATGTGCCTGTGAAGTTGGAAACGTGCGTTTGGGAAGCCAAGTGGGGGGCCCACTCAAGTATGTTTCGCCCCCCCTGTGCTGAACCTCTAGCTACGCCTCTGCGCATGTTACACATGTATTATTACCACACATCATACATGACACACATTCCACATGTATTATTACCACACATCATACATGACACACATTCCACATGTATTATTACCACACATCATACATGACACACATTCCACATGTATTATTACCACACATCATACATGACACACATTCCACATGTATTATTACCACACATCATACATGACACACATTCCACATGTATTATTACCACACATCATACATGACACACATTCCACATGTATTATTACCACACATCATACATGACACACATTCCACATGTATTATTATCACACATCATACATGATACACATTCCACATGTATTATTACCACACATCATACATGACACACATTACACATGTATTATTACCACACATCATACATGGCACACATACACTATGTATTAGCACTATGTCCCCCCCCTCACACTCGTCTGGTTAGGGGGTCACACATGGCGCTTATCATTCAGCCCCGGCACCTATCCCGCCACACAATCACCTCAGATAGCCGCGGCCGTTGCTCGGCCCAGTCACTTTGCTCAGCTCCTGATAGGACGTTATTAGCAGCAGCTGGGCCGCTGCCGGGCATTACTGAGGGCAGAGCAGCTCCTGGGCCCTGGAGTCTTAGGTAAGTTCACGTTCCCGGATTGCTGGTGCTTGTGGTTCTACTTCATAGTGCAGCTGAGGACAGTACACATGGACTGCGGGGAGGGGGCCGCCATTGTGTCTCCAGATTTTTATCAATATTATACCGGTCCGTGATATAAAACTTTTGAGGCACCATAACAACTGGCAGATGACGGCGGGAAGTCCCCCCTAATGTCTACAGGGGACATTGTGCGCATGCCTGGACTGTACCTCAATATCCTTCCTTGTTATAGTGCAACCCAGTGGACTGTACCCCAGTACCCTTCTTATACTGCAGCCAGTCTGTACCCCAATACCCTTCTCCTGCACTGCAGCCAGTCTGTACCCCAACACCCTTCTCCTGCACTGCAGCCAGACTGTACCCCAATACCCTTCTGCACTGCAGCCAGTCTGTGCCCCAATACCCTTCTCCTTCACTGGTCTACTTGGCATCCTGCAGCCTGAGGAGGGTGCCCCGATCTTACCTCTAGACCGCGCCCTAGTCCACTTGGCCTTCTGTGGTCAGACTAAAATTACATGAATTGCAAAATAGTATAAGGTAATTTAACCTGTAGACGCCCAGTGCTGTATACGTGTGGTGCGCTGATCAGGAGGGCACCGAAGCTGCGCCTGCTCCATCAGCTGCAGGGCCCGTGCTGTATCCAGCGGATTAACACTATGGATGCTGCGGTCATTGCTGACTGCTACATCTAAGGGGTTTGCAGAGGGAGGGGGCTCCCTCTTTCTCTCCATTGGCTCCACACTATGCAATTGCAGGGTGTTGATGGTTGCTTAGGCGAAGTGTTTTATAAAACTAAAAAAATAAGTTTCAAGTATAAAAAAAACAAAACACCCCTTTCCCCTCATCAACCCATTTACCATTGAAAAAAAAAAAAAAAAATAGACATGGTGGGTATCACCGTGACCGTAACGACCAGCGCTATAGAAATAAGACATGATCTAGCCCTTCAGGTGAACGTAAAAAAAAAAAAAACAGGCCAGGACAGCCATTTTATGGTCACTTTGCTTCACAGAAAGTATAATATCGAACAATCAAAAAGCCATATGTACCCCAAAATTGTACCAATGAAAACATCAGAAGCAGAATAAAGGTAATGGGGCACATTTACTAAGGGACTTGGAACTCTTTTATGCCTAAAATAGTTGCAAGTCCCCTTTTTAAACTGGCCGTGGCTTTACTCAGTGTCTGCCAGTTGGGTGTGCCATCCCCGAAACTATGCCAGCCAGGGGCTGGTTTCATTTTTATGCCAAGCGCAAGGACTGCCACAGATGCGCCTCTTCATAAATGACACAAATCTAACGGCAGTGCAAGCGGGAAACTAAAATTGGCGTAAAAATCCGGTCTTAGTAAATGTGCCCCAACCTGTCATTTTTCCAGCACGGTGTTCGCTGCAATAAAAAAACCACAGAAAACAACGGCAGAATCTGTGCCTTTTCTTTACCCTTCTTCCCAAATAGCAAAATAAATAGTGATCAAAGTGTAACGTGGACCCCAGAACAGAACCAATGCTAATGGCAACTCGTCCCGCAAGTAAGAAGCTCTCACATGTCGTAGCTCCCTCAAGAGGAAAAAGGGTATGGTTCCCTGAAAATGGCCGTACTGGTCCCCAGAGGCTGTTCCAAAGCAACATGGTGCCCGTAAACCAATACATCAAAATCTGCACTGAAAAAGCATTTGGTCTCCTTGATTGAGTTTTAAATTTACCAGTCTTATTATCATCTATGCTTTAGTTTATCTAAAATCCCTCTTTATTGATATGCAAATTACCTTTGAATAATTTGGATTAGACCCCCAATGTTTACTAGGCCTCAGATCGGACCCCCAATCTTTATTATACCTCAGATGAGACTATGGTTGGGTGTAATCAAGAATATTACGACAATATATATTGCCATAAATACCTTTTTAGAAGAAAAAAAACACTCAAAACATGTACTCGTGTTTCTGGTCTTTAATTGTAAAGTATAAAGCATTATTGCAAGTAGACATAGCATTTAAAGGGCATCTGTCAGCAGATTTGTACCTATGACACTGGCTGACCTGTTACATGTGTTCTTGGCAGCTGAAGACATCTGTGTTGGTCCCATGTTCATATGTCCTGGCATTACTGAAATGATGTTTTAGTATATGCAAATGAGCCTCTAGGAGCAACGGGGGCGTTTCCATTGCTCCTAGAGGCTCATTTCCATACATTAAAACGTCATTTTACTGCTTTACGTGCTGCGGGTGCCATGTCCACGGCATGTTAAGCGTTAAACAGTGAGTAAAAAAGCAGTGGTCCAGCCTAAGGCCCATTAGTGACCACCTTAAAAAACGTATGGGTGGTATATTTTTATATCCATATCATGTACCGGATTATGATTACAGTAAGAAGTGAATGTTCAATGTAACAGAGACATGACTTGAACCGTCTGCTGTAGTCTAAACAAGGTCATGCACATTAGTTTTCCACCAGCCAAAGCGGCCAATTTGGGTCGTTTGGCCGTCCGAAAAGTAGTCACTGTTCGCCAACTAAAGTCTGGACAGTGGTTGATTTGTCACTCGGCAGAAAATATCCCACTTGACCCAATGCACTAGAAAATTTGCAAATTAACTTAAAGGGGTTCTCCAGGAATTAAGAAAATGAAAATACGTAAATATTACTTTATTATAAATATATATTCACAAATACCTTTCATTATTTATAATGGCTCGTTTTGTCTGGGGAACAATCATCAGGAGAAATAAAATGGCCGCCGTCCTATTAGTACACACAAAACCTGTCCTAATCACACAGGACAAGTTACTTCACAACACTGAGCTAAAGAGCTGCCTCATCCTCCTCTCTGCTCTGCTTGTCAGGGATTATGATCCTGAATACAGATAAGATCTTCAGCTGAATCTCTGTAGGAATGGAGTTTATGAGGAGACATGAAGTACAGAGAGGACGAACAGGACAGACTGTGGTAATGCAGAGTGCATACAAATGCAGCTGCACATTATCCACATCTCCACCTCCTCTCTGTACTTCATGTCTCCTCATCATCATCTCCATTCCTACAGAGATTAAGCTGAAGATCTTATCAGCGGTATACTGACAAACAGAGCAGAGAGAAGGATCAGGCAGCTCTTTAGCTTAGTGATGTGAAGTAACTTTTCCTGTGTGATTAGGACAGGTTCAGTGTGTACTAATAGGACGGCGGCCATTTTATTTCTCCTAATCATTGCTCCCCAGACAAAACGAGCCATTATAACTAATGAAAGGTATTTGGGAATATATTTATAATAAAGTAATATTTACGTATTTTCATTTTCTTAATTCCTGGAGAACCCCTTTAACTGCTAGCATGATCGGGCAGTTTATTTGATATTGTGGATGGTTGGATCGTTCATATGAACAACCCAGCATTCGGGGAATGACCAAATGATGGGCGTTTGTTATCTTATGTGTATGGCCCAGGTGTCCTGTGCGGGATTCCTCGTTTTGGACACTGCTTGTTTCTCAGGAATGAACAGCATTTATAATGATTTATAATGCTGTGTGTCTCTGCATAACCTTATTTCTGCAGAATTGTAGTGACAAAATGCTGTCATTATATCAGGCAGAGACCCAATTATTATAATGCTGTGCGCTCCTGAGAAACGAGCAGTGTCCAGAACGAGGAATCGCGCTCACACACGGAGAGTGATTCCTACACAGGACACGCTCATTGGAAACTAGCCTTAGGGCTCATGCACAAGAACGTATTTTCTTTCCGTGTCCTTTACGTTTTTTTAATGCAGACCGCATGCGGAACCATTCATTTCAATGGGTCCGCAAAAAAAATGGAAGTTACTCCGTGTGTATTCTATTTCCGTATGTCCATATTTCCGTTCCGCAAAAAAATAGAACATGTCCTATTATTGTCCGCATTACGGAGTAGGATAGGACTGTTCTATTAGGGGCCAGCTGTTCCGTTCCACAAAATACGGAATGCACACGGACGTCATCCTTATTTTATGTGGATCCATTTTTTTGCGGACCGTAAAATACATACGGCCGTGTGCATGAGCCCTAAGGCCGCATTCAGACGGCCGTAGTATTGCGGATCCTCAAAAATCCGGATCTGCAATACCACGGATGCCGCCTGGCCGGGCGCCTCGTTCCAAATTCCTATTCTTGTCCGCTGTTTTTTGTGCAGAGCCGAGGCTGCCTGCTCTCATTGAAGTGAATGGGGCCGCATCTATTCCGCAAAATTGATCGGTCGTGTGAATGGGCCCTAAGTCTAACAATAAGTCCTATTTATCCCACATATTGTTTTCTTCATTGGTTATTTTGCTCCCCCAGAATAGGATCTATTTATTAAGCAATATTAAATTTCATACAGTACTGGGTTTTCCACGCAGACCGCATGGTATCAGCCCACCCATGGACACAGTCATTCACTTGCTTCTGCAGTTGCTTGAATTGCCAAATGCTTTTTGGCCAAGACACAGAGCAGCGGCAGCCTTTTGATTTCAGAAGTTTCCGTTTCCAGCACCGCAGCGGTTTAGTGTTTAGGGGCTCCACTGCAAGAGAGAAATACAGCTCCATTTCAGATATGGGGCTCAAAGGGAACCTATCACTTCAAAAATGCCTCTTCACCCACCAACAGTACCTCACAGTAGCCCCCAGTCGGATAATAATCATCTGTTTGTTGCTGTAGTCCGAGGCTGCATAAGCTCAAAAAATGTTTTTATTCTCCATCAGCGCTATATTAGCAGTCCTATTGAAGTGAAGGGGGCAGCGGCCTCTTTGCTACAAGTCGCGGTAACCACGCCCCCTCTTGCCTGAGAGTGACAGACTGTACGTCGGCTGCGACTGCTAAAGCCTTGCGCATGCGCGGTGTGCTCTGTACTCGTGCGCGATCCCTTCTCCTGCTGCCTCTGTTGAAACCCAGCTAACAGCAGCAGCAGGAAAAGGGATCGCGCACGAGTACAGAGCGCACCATGCATGCGCTAGGCTTTAGCAGTCGCAGCCGACGTATTGCGGATTCCGTTCCAGGAGGGTAGGAAAAAAAAAAAAGAATTGATTCCTCCTTCTGTTTTTTGCGGATCCGCAAAAAAAGGATGACATACTGATACATCCTTTCTGTTTTTTTTGTGGAAAAACGGAACGGATGTGCTTGAAAAACTGAGTTTTTTGCGGAACAACAGATCTGCAAAAAACTGTTTTCCAGGATGTGCACAAATACGGACTTGTGAATGAAGCCTTAAAGGGGTTCTGCAGTTGTCTAAAATTGATGATCTATCCTCTGGATAGATCATCAGCATCTGATCGTCGGCGGTCCGACACCCGGGGGCCCCCGCCGATCAGATACTGATGAGATATCCAGAGGATAGATCATCAGTTTTTAAAAACTGTAGAAACCCTTTAAACATTCGCCATGTATGAGGGAGTCGGGAGTCGGAGTTGGAGTCGGGGCTTTGGCTTACCGACTCCACAGCCCTGATCTAAACTTTATTGAACTTAATTTTATTTATTTTTTCCCCCCACTGGTGGACTTGAAGTGGCACAATTCTTTGGTCACCTGTAAAAGGCATTAACCCTTTCCCGGGTCTTTAAAGATGACGCCTGCTCGCAAGTACAGCAGGCGCCATAACCACCTGGTGCCTGCTGTTTTTAACAGCAGACACCTGGGGCCAATGTATGCATTTGACGATAATGTAGATCGCACACATTTAACCCCTCAGATGATGTCGTCAAATGTGACCACGGGATCTTTGAGCTCAAATACCTGGATGCGCGCACTCCCAGGCTTGCAACTGCTACCTCTAGTTGGGATCGGGGAAGCTGGATAGTGTGTGCAGCAGCCTCGTTCCTCCACAATGATTGGAGGCTGCCGCAGATAGGAGACCCTGTCTATGTCATAGGAGCATAGTGTAAAGCCTTATTCACATGTCAGTGATTTCTATCAGTGATTATGAGCCAAAACCAGGATTGGAGCTTCCACAAACATAAGGTATAAGGGAAAGATCTGCACCTGTTCTGTGTTTAGAGCCACACCTGGTTTTGGCTCAAAATCACTGATAGAAATGACTGACCAAACACTGACTCTGTGAATGAGGCATAAGTATTTGCTTGTAATATGCTTTGGGGGTCTAAGAGAGAAGCAATCTAATTCCCCATGGGAAATTTTAAAACATGTAAAAAAAAAAAAAAACTTTAAAAAAATATATAAAAATTCAAATAACCAACCTTGCCCCAAAGTAAAAATAAACAATAAACCTCATGGGCATAACTGCGTGGGAAAATACCATATAAAATTTACTATTAAAATGTCAAACATATGGCAAACAGCGAAACGGGAAAAAAATCTATTCTGCCGACTTGGATGTTTTTTGGTCACTTTACCTCCCACAAGAAAAACTGAATGAAAAGTGATCATAGTCATACACATTCTAAAATGGTATCAATGAAAAGTACAGTTTGTCCTGCAAAAAAAAAGACCCTCACGCAGCTTCGTACACACAAGTTAACGGGGTCAGAATTTGGTGACGAAAACAAATAAATTTTTTTCAAGGGTTTATTTTTTTCAGTATTGAAACGGTAGAAAAGCTATACAATTGTGGTATCGCCATAATAGTACAGACCTGGAGAATGAAGTTAATAGGTCAGTTTTAGCACATAACGAAATCCGTAAATACCAAACCCATAAGGCCCCTTTCACACGGGCGAGATTTACGCGCGGGTGCAATGCGTGATGCGAACGCATTGCACCCGCACTGAATCCTGACCTATTCATTTCAATGGGGCTTTTCACATGGGCGAATTTTTTCACGCATCAGTTCGCCGTTGCGTGAAAATCGCAGCATGTTCTATATTCTGCGTTTCTCACGCAGCCCTGGCCCCATTGAAGTTAATGGGGCTGCGTGAATAACGCATTGCATCTGCATGCAAGTGATTCACTGATGGTTGTTTAGAGATGTTGTTTGTAAACATTCAGTTTTTTATCACGCGCATGAAAAACGCATCAAAACGCTTCGCACCAGCGCGGAAAAAAAACTGAACGTACGCAATCGCAGTCAAAACTGACTGCGATTGCGTGCGGATGCGTGCGGATTTTCCGGAACGCATCCAGACTGAATCCGTGATGCCCGTGTGAAAGAGGCCTAAAACTGTGGTAGAATTGCATTTTTTTTTTCAATTCCACTCCATTTAGAATTTTTTTCCACCATTAGAAAATACAACTTGGCCGGCAAATAATAAGCTCTCATACAGCTATGTGATAGGAAAAATAAAAAAGTTATACATAGTAACATAGTTTATAAGGCCGAAAAAAGACATCTGTCCATCCAGTTCGGCCTGTTTTCCTATAATTTGATTCAGAGGAAGGCAAAAAACCCCTGTGAGGTAGAAGCCAATTTTCCCCACTTTTGGGGAAAAAATTCTTTCCTGACTCCAATCAGGCAATCAGAATTACTCCCTGGATCAACGACCCATCTCTAGTAACTATAACCTGTAATATTATTACACTCCAGAAATACATCCAGGCCCCTCTTGAACTCTTTTAGTGAACTTACCATCACCACCTCCTCAGGCAGAGAGTTCCATAGTCTCACTGCTCTTACAGTAAAGAATCCGTCACAGTCCTGGGGATAAATAGATGATGTGAGAGATCTCTGTACTGACCCCTGATATATTTATACATAGTTATTAGATCTCCCCTCAGTCGTCTTTTTTCTAAAGTAAATAACCCTAATTTTGATAATCTGGGTACTGTAGTCCACCCATTCCACTTATTACTTTAGTTGCCCTCCTCTCCAGCTTTTCTATGTCTGCCTTGTTCACAGGAGCCCAGAACTGTACACAGTACTCCATGTGTGGTCTGACTAGTGATTTGTAAAGTGGCATGACTATGTTCTCATCACGGGCATCTATGCCCCTTTTGATGCAACCCATTATCTTATTGGCCTTGGCAGCTGCTGTCTGACACTAATTTCTACAGCTTAGTTTGCTGTTTACCAAAATTCCTAGGTCCTTTTCCATGTCAGTGTTACACAGTGTTTTTCCATTCAGTATGTACTGGTGACTTGCATTATTCCTTCCCATATGCATAACCTTACATTTGTCAGTGTTAAACCTCATCTGCAACTTCTCTGCCCAAGCCTCCAGTCTATCTAGATCCATCTGTAGCAGTGTACTGTCCTCTTCTGTGTTAATTACTTTACACAGTTTAGTGTCATCTGCAAAAATTGATATTTTACTGTGCAAGCCTTCTACAAGATCATTAATAAATATATTGAAGAGAATAGGGCCCAATACTGACCCCTGTGGTACCCCACTAGTGACAGTGACCCAATCTGAGTATGTGCCGTTAATAACCACCCTCTGTTTTCTATCACTGAGCCAGTTACTTACCCACATACAGACATTTTCTCCCAGGCCAAGCATTCTCATTTTATATACTAACCTTTTATGTGGTACAGTGTCAAATGCTTTGGAGAAGTCCAGATATACGACATCCATTGATTCGCCACGGTCTAGAACTTACCTCCTCATAGAAACTTATTAAATTGGTTTGACATGACCGATCCCTCATGAAGCCATGCTGATATGGAGTTATTTGCTTATTTTTATTGACGTACTCCAAGATAGCATCTCTTAGAAAACCCTCAAACAGTTTACCCACGACAGATGTTAAACTTACCGGCCTATAGTTCCCGGGCTCTGTTTTTGCACCCTTTTTGAATATTGGCACCACATTTGCTATGCGCCAATCCTGTGGAACACTCCCTGTCAGTATAGAGTCCTTAAATATCAGAAATAAGGGTCTGTCGATGACATTACTTAATTCTCTTAGGATACGGGGGTGTATGCCATCCGGTCCTGGCGATTTGTCTATTTGTCTATAATCTTTTTAAGACACAGCTCTACTTCTTCCTGGGTCTGACAGGGCACTTTTAAAGGGGAATTTACTTTTATATTCTGCATTTCATCGGACAGTTTATTTTTCTCAGTGAATACAGTGGAGAAAAAAATATTTAGTAGCTTTGCTTTCTCCTCATCGCTCTCTGCAACTACCCCCTCATTATCTGCAAGGGGCCGACACCTTCAGGTTTATACTTTTTACTATTTATATAATTAAAGAACATTTTAGGGTTAGTTTTACTCTCTTTGGCGATCAATCTCTCGGTCTCTAGTTTGGCTGCTTTTATTTGTCTTTTACATATTCTATTTTTTTCCTTATAGTTTTTCAATGCTTCCTCGCTCCCCTCCTGTTTTAGTGGTTTAAATGCTTTCTTTTTGTCATTGTTATAGACCCTGAAAGGCAGGGAGTGAAAAATGAAAACACAAAATGAAAAAACCATCCAGGTTCAAGGGTTTATTTTGAGCACATTGTATTCCAAAGTTTCATTGCCTATCAGGAAGGATGAGCGAATTGAGCTTCGGATCCTACTGAGACAGATCTCTGTACAGCAGTAAAACGTATGGGCTCCGGCGAGGCAAAATGAGTTATCAAGTTTAGTAATCAAATGCTGAAGCTATTCACCGTAAAACTTCGGTGATAACTAATTTCGCCTCTCCAGGGCCCATACATTTTAATGCTGTACAGAGACGGATCTTCGTACAGTATTACACTGGCAGGCAACCTAATAGGCATATACTGATCGCAGGCCGGGGAAGTGGGGGGGGGTTTAGGCCCTCAGTTGTCATGGTACCTTGCAATAGTGTTGTCCCTCCCTCTGGCGGCCTCTTAGGTGTGTATTACACCTGGGCTCCCACTGCAGGAGACATTGGGCAGTGCCCCTGAGATCATCATGTTGGATATATCTCTCATGATGCGGATGCCAGCACCCACTCATATATCCATCATTGGTCATTAAAGGACACCTATCGCTAGGTTTGGGGCCAGTAAACCACCAGTATGTTGTTACAACTGTGCTTTAGCTGTCTAAATACCAAACCGCCCTTTTCAGCACTAGTTAGTAGAAGAGAATATAATTACCCAGGATGCAGGTGACGCTAAGGACACCTCGGTTCACTGTGCATGTTGGCGATTTAGTGATCTCAGATGTACAGATTTCCTTTGTCTGTGTGGCTATGTGAAGACAAGAGGGGCTTTGAAGCTTTGTATCAGATAAATCGATCTCTAAACATTTAAGGGCTCAGGCACGAGAACGTGTTCCGGCCGTGCCTGTATTTCTGTCTGCAAACAGCGGGTCTGCAATATATGGCCACCGCTTCACAGATGCGGAGCAGAAGGCTGTGGAAGCACTATGGAGTGCTTTTGTGGCATTTCAGTCCGTGCCTCTGCACCTCAAAAACTAGAACATGCTCTATTCTTTTGCGGTGCGGACGGATCGTGGACTTTTTCAAGGTGAATGGGTCTGCATCCGTCAGCACCGGCCACACAGACGGTTCACGTGCATTGGGGGGGCTGCAGTTTGTGGTCCCCAATGTACGGCACGGGTGGCACAGTTCGTGTGCATGAGCCCTAAAGATGTATGATTGAATAAATAAGCAATGAAATTGGGAAATAAACCTACAATTACTATGTGAATGCACCTAGAGCTTGTTGTAAATTGTATCAAAATGTAGTGCAGGTTGGACATCTAGAAAAATCTGTTGCACCTAGCTCACCAAGGGGGCCTAAGATGCATTCAGCACCAACATTGTGCCATGATTCTGTCATAATAATCTATAATTCTGGAGCATTAGTCACAGTAATAAATTTGAAACCTGCCCCACAGTGTTCAAAATTGGACATGTCTTACACATTCCCTTCCTGAAATCTGATGTAGGCCTCATGCGCAGGACCATGTGTGGTTTGTGGTTCACAAATTATGGATTCGCAAAATACTGATACTGTTCATGTGCACTTTTGTCTCTCCCATCAATAGAAATGGCTTTTCTTTTCCAGAAAACAGACACAAATAGGACATGTTCTATAATTTGCAGAATGGCCACACAAATGCAGACAGCACACGGATGACATTCGTGAATGGGAAGAGCGTTGACCCAGCAGCGTAGCTAAAGGCTCATAGGCCCTGGTGCAAGAGTTCAGCTTGGGCCCCCCTTTCCTTAGTGCTCTGTGTGTCTTCTTATGCGGCACAAGGGTTTTTGGGCCCCCTCAGGCTTCTGGGCCCGGTAGCGACTGCTACCTCTGCACCCCCTATAGCTACGCCCCTGGTCTGACCTGCAAAAAATGCGGTCGTGTGCATGAGGGCCTATATCTGATGCAATGCTCTTCAGCTTCCTGGATCCATTATTTCAGGAGATCAGAGCCCTCTGCTGGGCAGATGTGGGTACTGCAGGACAATAACATGGCAGATTCCTTTTCTTTCTCAATGTTTTGTTAGAAGTATGTATGTATATATATATATATATATATATATATATATATATATATATATTGAATATATTAAGTAGTATTGCTTTAAATTTTGCATGAAGCATTTATTACACAAAGCTAACAGAATCTATTTGTATACTTGTTCTGTATATATTTACGATATGCATACATCCTATTTTTGTCAGCTGCATTATATTAATATATTTTGCTGCAGGACTGGATTCGTCTGATAAACATGTAAAGAATTACAGGGCGGAGTTGGAGAATTGTGTTCCTTCATTCGTAATTTCCTGGCTTGCACTAATCGTCTGTTTGCTTGCACTAACTCGTTTCTGTAGGTTACTAATATTAATAGGTTCAAGAGCCATGTGAGCATTTTTTGCGAGGAGATCTGTACTTTTCATAATTATGATTCTAGGGTGTGTAAGACTTTTTGATCACTTTAGAGGCATTCTGTTATTCATTCTGTCATAATAGAAGTCTATGGCCTACATAACAGATCCGTCCGGTTTGCATTATGCTGGAGTCCTCTCCTGCATAACAGAGACCGGACGGATCCGTTATGCAGCCCATAGACTTCTGTTATGACAGAATGCCTCTAAAGGCATTCTGTCATAGAATTGGTAACGGAATCCATAACGCAATTCAGTATACCACAACATGAACCAAAATATGAAATTCGCTTATCCCTAGTGGCGATACCCATGAAGTGAATTTTTATTTTTATTTTGGCTAAAGGGGGTGATTTTAAATTTTTACATCTTTTAATTTTTTTTTTTTTTTGGAGTCTATGGGAAATGTACTAGTTTCCTATGGAGCCCTGCTTAGGTGCCAGTATGGTACTGGTTGGGAAGGAGTTAAAACATAATTTTTCTTAGCAGTGAGGTCACATATGAACATGAAGCCTTCAGCTACCAAGTGCACATGTAACAGGTCAGCCAGTTTCTGATGATGGGTCATAAATATATATGGCCGGACAAACCCCTTTAACCACTAATGTTCTCATTGAGGAGAGCCTTGCTGTTGTCCTTTTGAGTGGTTGCGTGAGCAGGAATTTAGGGAGGCCTCTCTGATTTTTGTGTACTGTGCTGCACGCTGCAGTACCTCTAGTACTTAGGGACTTAAAGGGGTTATCCCATCTTGTGCCACCGCCAGGCGCAGCCCGCACGCGGCGCTCATAGAAACGAATGGGAGCGCACCACTCATGCGCGGCCACCACTCCCATTCATTTCTATGCTGCCACAGAAAATAGCCGAGCACTGACTCGGCTATTTCCGTCTGCTCAATAGAAATGAATGGGAGCCGGGCCGCGCATGCGCGACGCGCTCCCATTCGTTTCTATTAGCGCAGCGGGGGAAGGCGGGGGGCAGCGCCTGGCGGTGGTCGGACCCTGGGGAACCCGGGATCCTCCAGGCTCAGAACTCCCCCGCTTCTTTCTCAATATAGGCGCGGGTCCCAGCGGTGGGACCAGCACCTATAAGACAATGGGGGCATATCCTAGCGATATGCCCCCATTGTCAAAGATGGGATAACCCCTTTAAATACTGGAATGCTGGTGTAACATAGAGGTGGTAACTCTGATGAAGCAGAGGGTGCACTAAGTCCCACATTATTTTCCCTCTAACCTAGGATTGGGGACATTCTAGGGGTTTAAGCCCGGTGTCCTTACCTTTGTAGGTATCTTCTCACAGCTTATACATTTTAATGCCATACCTTGCCCTAACTTTAAAATGTATAAGTGACTTGTCTACACAAATGTTTTTTTTTTCATGGGTGTACACCTCAGCAAACTTGGTGCTAAAGTAGTTGAGGACTGGCCTAATTTTATATAGACAGTCAAATCTCCGATCATTCTGGGGCAGGCAATGTGCATTATTATAATACAAAAATGTCGGAATTGCTCTGAATCATTTCTGAATAATGGCCATGCTGTAAACTGGAGTGTCTAATTTCTGTTTTTTTACAAGGTCCATATGCAGCACAACCCCACAAAATATCATAATCTCTGCTGTATTTACTGGAGTCCACATCAGGGGTCGAGCAAATGATGATGTGGGATTTTGGACAACAAATTGCTTGGCATATAAATTGGTTTGGGCCACCGTTAAGTTTACAAAATTTTCCCAGAAAATTTTTGAAAAATCAATTTCTGTGAAGCCCACGGTGTCAACCTGGATTCCTGAGCTGCCCACAAACTCTGGAATTTGAGGCTGATAATCCTCAGGGACTGGGGTCCAGATGGGATCACTCTGGGAGAAGGGAGGCTGTTTCGTCTGTTGTCCTGGGGTCCTTCTTGAGGGTCCCTCATCGTTGGATGATGGGGAGGAGTGTGAAGAGAACGAGGAACATCGTATGCCTCTGTATCAGAGGCAATGATGGCATATGCCTTCTCATCTGAATACCATCTTTGGGATAATTGGGACAATTTTATTTTTATAGGGTTATTGTAATGTGAATGATTCTACGTGTGTAAAGTGTGTATTACGTTTATTTACACAGGGGTGTGTATGTAGTGTAAATTAAAGGGATATTTCGGTTACCATAAATATAACTTATGTTTTAGACTCAATCATCAATAATTACTAGAGATGAGCGAGCACTAAAATGCTCGGGTGCTCGTTATTCGAGTCGAACTTTTCCCGATGCTTGAGTGCTCGTTTCGAATAACGAACCCCATTGAAGTCAATGGGAGACTCGAGCATTTTTGCGGGGGACCAAGGCTCTGCCTAGGGAAGGCTGGGTGAAAACCTGGAAACCTTAGAAAATGATGGAAACACCACGGAAATGGACAGGAAACAGCAGGGGCAGCATGCATGGATGCCTCTGAGGCTGCCTAATCCCACCATTACCCCAAATCCTCAGGCAACAGCCTGGTGGTTACCCTCATGGCAATTGTGCTCACCCAGACCAAGAAAGGCGAGGCAAATACCCATCACATGTTAGGGAAGCACCCAACTAGGTGCAACGAAGGTCCATCACCGCCTGCAGGTGACACCACTGCTCATGCTGGCACTGCAGCTGAAATCAAGTTTAGTATCTGTTCTTATCAGTTGCTGTGCCTGCTGGTGGTATAGTGGTGAGCATAGCTACTTCCCAAGCAGTTGATCTGGGTTCGATTCCCGTCTATTGCAGGAGGCAATTCAGAATCAGTACAATATCTAATACGTCCCCCTACCCAGGAAAATTGTTTGGAGAGAGGGCCTGTAGGTGGGGGGAATATGGTTTCGCTGGAAGAGCCAGAGGAGTGCCCCCTGGGCTAGCGTGTGTGGTGGTGACAACAGCCGGAATGGATTTGGAAAAACTGTTGCTTTAACCCGTATGGTATCAATTCTTCTCAGTTTAATACCGGTATACGTCCCCTATCTTGGGACCCTATATTTAATGGATTTTTCGACCACGGAAAATGGAAAAAGAGCTTGCTCTGGCCAGGGGAGTGTCTTCCCACTGGCAGCTAAGGGGACGTGTCCATGCTCTGCCTATCACAGGTCAGGAGGCAATTTAAAAGAAGAACAAAAAATCAGTACAACATCTAATACGTCCCCTATCCGGGTAAATTGTTTGTAGAGTGGGGGGGGGGCAGGCTGGGGCAGGAGGTTTCGCTGGAAGAGCCAGAGGAGTGCCCCCTGGGCTAGCGTGTGTGGGGGTGACAACAGGCCGGGTGTAGTTAGAATGACGACGCAGGACCCCAACTTAAAAATTTAGCATCAACCGTACAGTCGTAAAATTATGAGCTTGATTAAGTGTGGTATGCTTCTATGTATACTACTCAGTTTAATACCGTATATGGCAGCTATCCGGAAAAAATAGTTTGTAGAGAGAGAGAAGAGAAAGATAAGACAAAGAAGTAAATTGTTTGGAGAGAGGGCCTGTAGGTGGGATGGCAGGCTGGGGGGAAGGAGGTTGAGCTGGAAGAGCCAGAGGAGTGTGCCCTGGGCTAGCGTGTGTGGTGGTGACAACAGCCGGGTGTAGTTAGAATGACGACGCAGGACCCCAACTTAAAAATTTAGCATCAACCGGTACAATTGTCAATTATGAGCTACATCAAGTGTGGCATGACTTTTAAATGGATATTGCATGTGGTCACGTACTCCCTGGAACCCCATAGTCACCCCTTCCCTTGATGTGCTAGCCCAGAACATTCTCTGCCCCAATTCGCAAGACCTTTTGCTGTTTCCGTGTGCTGACAGTGGTGATTTACCAGTGTTGTCTGAGGAGGTGGTGGACAATGGCGAGGACACAGGTGTCGGGGGGTGAAGTAGTTGTATGGGAAGCAAGTTTACAGTGGGGACTCCTTGGGGAGAATTTCTCAGGATGGGACAGATTCAACTTGGGTGGATCAGGCACAGGAAACAGATGAATTTTTTGGGGGGTTTATTTAACTTTTATTTAGCAAAAATAACCACAGAGATATTTATTCGGTTATCTTCTTCTGCTCAGTCTGGCTTAGGGGTTCGTCACTTTTGATGGCGAGCTGTGCCGCTCTCTCCACAATGGTCTGTAGGTTCTTAGATGGAGACTTTGTCGGCGATTTCAGTACAGAAGGACTTTTTGCTCATCAACAGAACCACGACCTCCTTGACATTGTGGACAAGGAATTTGCGGGTGGACCAGCGAATTTGGCGGAACCCTGTGGGCAGCATGTGTTTGGTCTTCTACTTGCTACCGTATCCAATGTTGGGCAATATAGATTCGCAAGTAATATTATTTTTCACACCTATCCCAAAAATAAAAATGTATGCAGTTTGCGCAAATAAAACTGGAATTGGAGAGAGGGCCTGTAGGTGGACCTCCGGAAAAATTGTTTGGAGAGAGGGCCTGTAGGTGGACCTCCGGAAAAATTGTTTGGAGAGAGGGCCTGTAGGTGGACCTCCGGAAAAATTGTTTGGAGAGAGGGCCTGTAGTGGACCTCTGGAAAAATTGTTTGGAGAGAGGCCTGTAGGTGGACCTCTGGAAAAATTGTTTGAATAAAGGGCCTGAAGGGGGCCCTCCTGAAAAATTGTGCTAAAAGAGTGCCAGTTGGACCTCTAAAAAATGGCGTTTTTTGGGTCAGCGTTAGGCAAAGACGATATGTAGGAGTAGGAGGAGGAGTAGAGAAGAGGAATCGGATACATAAGTTATTTAAATCTTTAGCTGCTTTCCCCCGGAGGAGATTTGAATTCCGGTGAAATCCAGGCTTTGTTCATTTTAATAAGCGTCAGACTGTCAGCGCTGTCAGTTTTTTTCAGGCGTGTTACGCTTATCGGTTTGATGACCCACCAGCTGCACTGAATACCCGCTCTGACAGCACGCTAGCGGCAGGGCAGGCCAGCACCTCCAAGGCATACAGCGCCAGTTCAGGCCACGTGTCCAGCTTTGAAACCCAGTAGTTGTTATGGAGCAGATGATCGGTCTGGACGTTGGTATGGTCAGCTAGGTACTCCCTCACCATCTTTCTGTACAGCTCCCCCCTACTCTGCCTAGACTGGGGACAGGTAACAGTGTCTTGCTGGGGTGACATAAAAGTGGCAAAGGCCTTGGAGAGCGTTCCCCTGCCAGTGCTGGTCAAGCTGCCTGCTCGCCTCCTCTCCCCGCTACTTGGCTCACAGAACCATGCCCTCTGCCGCTGATGGGAAGAATTTTTCAGCTTGTGCACCAGGGCCTGTTGATATCTATTCACCTCATACTCCTTTCCTCTGCAGGGATGAGAGTGGAAAGGTTTCTGCTTGTACCGTGGGTCCAGGAGAGTGAACACCAGTAATCGGTGTTTGAAAAAATTCTTCTAACGCAGGGTCACGGGATAGGCAGCCTAACATGAAGTCTGCCATGTGCGCCAGAGTCCCAACACGTAAGAATTCCCTCTCCTCACTGGCCTCTCCATTTCCTCCTCCTCCTCCTCCAAGTCCTCCTCTTCAGCCCA
>ONZH01024481.1:0-17401 GCA_900303285.1 Rhinella marina | reverse complement strand
AGCTCTATAAATACTCCTATAGAGCCCCCAGTATAATAAGAACGCCTAATGTCCCCTGGATTTATAATACCCCTACAGTGCCCCCCAGTATTTTATTGCTCCCCCCTACTTTTTTATAGGCTCACCCTGAAGTGGCCCACTGTAGTTATATTCTCCCTTTAGTGTCCTCAGAAATTATAATTCCTCAGCCCCTCCGCCATACAGTTCCATGTAAATAAAGCTATTTCCCTCCTGTGTAAATAATATCACACCATCTCTCCAGCCCCCTCCAATATACAGTCCCATGTAAATAACATCCCTCTCTATCTACACCCCCCTCCAAATACAGTCCCATGTAAATAACATCATTCCCATAGTCATCAACATACAGTCCTATGTAAATATCACTCCCTCCGACAGCCGCCTTCAACATACAGTCCCATGTAAATAACATCACTTTCTTCCCACATCCACCTCCAACATGCAGTCCTGTGTAAATAACATCACTCCACCCCACAGTCCCATGTAAATAACATAAACCAGCCCTCAGCCACCTTCAACATGCAGTTCCATGTAAATAACATCACTCCACGCCACAGTCCAATGTAAATAAGGCTATTTTCAAACCAGCGTTTTTGCTGGATCCGTCATGGATCAGCAAAAACGCTTCCATCATGATAATACAACCGTCTGCATCCGTTCTGTACAGATCCGGTTGTATTATCTATTAAATAGCCAGTTTGGATCAGTTTCTTCATGCGGACACCAAAACACAGCAAGCAGCATTTTGGTGTCCGCCTCCAAAACGAAATGGAGACTGAACTGAAGCAAACTGAACCAAAACTGATGCATTCTGAACGGATCCTTTTTCATTCAGAATGCATTAGGACAAAACTGATCAGTTTTGGACCGTTTATGAGAGCCTGTGACGGATCTCACAAACGGATCCTTACAACGCAAGTGTGAAAGTAGCCTAAGGCTAGTTTCACACCTGCAGCAGGGGACTACAGCAGGCTGTTCCGGTGGGTGAACAGCCCACCAAATCCGTGCTGCAGCAGGTGCACGTGTGGGCAGGGGCGTAGCTAAAAGCTCATGGGGCCCTGGTGCAAGAGTTCAGCTTGGGCCCCCCCCCCCCCTTCCTCCAGCGCTGGTTCACCTAGCTTTTCTGCGGGCCAAGTCAAAAATTGAAACCCCCTCCATGCCAAATTCTCACCCTAACCTAACCTCCTAACATTACGTGTATCACTACAGAACATACAGGGTAAGGCTACATTCACCGACCCATTCACTTAAATGAACACTGTGTGCTGTCCGCATCTGTATGTCCCATTCCTATTTTTGTCCGTTTTGGGAACAAGGATAGGCATTGTTACAGTGGATCTGCAAAAAAAACGGATGCCATACGGACATCATCCTTTTTTTGGCGGATCCGCAATTTGCAGACTGCAAACACAATGTTCGTGTGAATGTAGCCTAATACAGCGCCCCATACCTCTTACATCCAGTGACGTCGTCCTCGGATGTAGATCTTTTCTTTCCTCATCTTCTCCTTCAGACCAGGCGCCATTTTTCAGCCATTTCTCATTTCTGCAGTTAGACAGAAAAAATCTTAGTTACTACTTTATCCATCATCTCCCGTCTTCGGACAATCATCCTACCACCCCCAGTACTGTGCCACTAGTACCATACAGATAGTGCCCTAAAATAACTGCGCCCAGCAAATAGTGTCCCTGACATAATAGTGTAAACATAACGTCCCCAGAGAATAGACTGCGCTGATACTGTGCAGGGTGCCCCCCACAGTAATAGCTGCCCCCCACAGTAATAGGCCCCCCACAGTAATAGTGCCCCCCACAGTAATAGTGCCCCAAAGTCCCAACTAATAATTCTCTGCCAGAGTGCACTTGTTAGTAATAGTGCCCCAACAGTACTAATGGTCCCACTGTGCCCCAGAAGTAATAAATGCTTCAATTGCAATTGCCAGTAAGAAATGCCCCATGTGCCAGTAAAAAATGCCCCCAAGTGCAGTTAAGAAATGCCCCATTGCCCCCATGTGCCAGTAAGAAATGTCCCCAGTGCCCCCATGTGCCAGTAAAAATGCCCCGTGTCCCATGTGCCAGTTAAAAATGCCCAGTGCCAGTAAAATGCTCCCAGTGCCCCCATGTTGCAAGTAAAAAATGCCCCAGTGCCAGTAAAATGCTCCCAGTGCCCCATTGTGCCAGTAAAAATGCCCCAGTGCCAGTAAGAATGCCCCCCAGTGCCCCCATGTGCCAGTAAAAGTGCCCCCAGTACCAGTAAAAATGCCCCCAGTGCCAGTAAAATGCCCCCAGTGCCCCCATGTGCCAGTAAAGTGCCCCAGTACCAGTAAAAATGCCCCCAGTGCCAGTAATATGCCCCCCAGTGCAGTAAAAATGCCCCCATGTGCCAGTAATATGCCCCCAGTGCCCCCCATGTGCCAGTAAAAATGCCCCCAGTGCCCCATGTGCCAGTAAAATGCCCCATGCCCCATTGCCAGTAAAAGTGCCCCAAGTACCATAAAAAATGGCCCCCAGTGCCAGTAATATGCCCCCAGTGCCCCCATGTGCCAGTAAAAGTGCCCCCAGTGCCAGTAATATGCCCCCAGTGGCCCCCATGTGCCAGTAAAAAATGCCCCCATGTGCAGTAAAAATGCCCCCCAGTGCCCCCATGTGCCAGTAAAAAATGCCCCAGTGCCCCCATGTGCCAGTAAAAATTGCCCCCATGTGACAGTAAAAGTGCCCCAGTGCCCAGTAAAAGTGCCCCCAGTGCCCCCCATGTGCTAGTAAAAATGGCCCCCATGTCCCCTAATAGAGCTCCGGTCCGTGCTACAATAAAAAAATAAACACTAATACTTACCTCCATGGAGCTGGCAGCGATGCGATGCAGGCCTCTTCCGGCCTGTGTCCCGCGCTGTACGGCTCAGGCGGCGCTGATGACGTCATCGCGCCGCCTGAGCCGGCCTCTGATTAGGCTGCAGGCCCAGTGCCTGCAGCCTATCAGAGGAACGGGCAGGGGAGACGCCTCTCCCTCCCCTGCCCCGCAGTAGAAATACTGGCATCTGTATCGCCGTCCCGAGGACGGCGATACAGATGACTATGGAGATGAGCGCTTCCACAATGGAAGCGCTCCATCTCCCTCTGCCACCACCGCCGCCCGCAACTGTCCGCAGGGCCGCACCGCACCCGGCTAATTGGCGGTGCGGCCCTGCAAGTGGCAAGGGGGGCCCTCGGGCCCCCTGGCTTAGGGGCCCGGTCGCAACTGCGACCGCTGCGACCCCTATAGCTACGCCACTGCGTGTGGGCCAGAACTACGCTCCTACCCCATTCACTGTAATGGGGGCGGGCCACGAATCCAGCCACAGCATGGCAAACCCTGCTGAGAGGCGGCCGGAACAAAAGTACAATATGCTAGTACTTTTGTTCCAGCCGCCTTGCGGCAGGAGTTACCATGCTGCAGCCATATTCATGGCCCAGCCTCATTACAGTGAATCGGGCAGGAGCGTAGTTCCGGCCCCACACGTGCACTAGCGGCAGCATGGATCCTAACAGCCTGCCGGAGTCCCATGCCACAGGTGTGAAAGTACCCTAACAGAACACTGCCCAAGTCACCTCCAACACACAGTTCCATGATAACATCGCTCCCTTCTGCCCTAACATACAGTCCCAGTTAAATAACCACAACTCCCAGCATCCCTCTGCTTCTCCCTTCACTTACCTCTTCTGATGTAGCAGTGCTCACTGCAGCTTCTTCCCCACAATTCTCCTCTTCAGTTTAGAAGACAGGGGAAAGGACCTGCGATGATGTCACAGTCATGTGACCAGTGCAAGATTGGACGGCATTGATCACATGACCTGTGATGTCATCACAGGTTCTACATATCTTGTAGTCTGTTAGATTCAATTGTACTGCTATCCTCAGGACGGCAATACAATTGTATTTGTCTAACAGGCAGGACATTCGGGGCCTGGGAGAAAACATCCGGGGCCCTAGTTTTAGCCTAGCAACGCCCCTGTGCCATACAGTGGCATCCATTCACCATAGAGCTGTATATATTTTTTTTACTGGACTCTGCAGGATAGAAAAACATAGTGTGCTACACTTTTTTTTTTTTTTTTATTCAACTTAACCCCTTCCCGCCCAGCGCCGTACATGTACGGCGCAGCGGGACGTGACTTGCCGCCCAGCGCCGTACAGGTACGGCGCGCTGATCGGGCGGGTGCAGGAGCTGCGCCCGCCCGATCAGCGGCGGGGGTCCGGCAGTGCCCAGGTGCCGGACCCCTGGGGAATGCGCCAGCATCGGTGAAAACACCGATGCCGGCGCATTAACCCTTCATGTGCTGCGGTCAGCGCTGACCGCGGCACATGAGGTGTGCACATATTCAGGATGGCGAGTGGGGGGCCATCGGGTCCCCGCGCTGCTGTGACGGGGACCCGATGGCTTGGATGGCAGCCCGATGCCTTCCTTAGGCATCGTGGCTGTCATCCCTGCGAGCCTGTGCGATCCAGCCCCCTGGATCGCACAGGAAGCAGGCTGTAAGTGTATTACTGTGAGTAATACACTTACAGCCAATGCATTACAATACAACAGTATTGTAATGCATTGTGCAGGGGATCAGACCCCCAAAAGTTGAAAAAAAGGTGAAAAAAAAAGTTAAAAAATAAAGTTAAAAAAAATAATAATAAAAGTTTCAAGTAAAAAAAAGAAAAACGCCATTTTCCCCCAATAAAGTAAAAAAAAAATGTTAAAAAAAGAAAAAGTAGGCATATTAGGTATCGCCGCGTCCGTATCGACCAGCTCTATAAAAATATCACATAATCCATCCCGCCAGGTGAACACAGTAAAAAAATAAAAAATAAAAACAGTGCCAAAACAGCCATTTTTTGGTCACCTTCCCCCACAAAAAGTGTAATACTACGCGATCAAAAAGGCGTATTTACCCCAAAATGGTACTAATAAAATCGTCATCTCGTCCCGCAAAAAATGATACCCTACCTAAGACAATCGCCCAAAAAATAAAAAAAAATATGGCTCTTAGAAAATGGCAACACAAAAAAAAGATTTTATTCTGTTCAAAAATAAATCTAATGTGTAAAACTTTCCAAAAATAAAAAAGTTAGACATATTGGGTATCGCCGCGTCCGTAACAACCTGCTCTATAAAAATATTACATGAGATGGCCCCCCAGACGAATGCTGTAAAAAAATTGTTAAAAAAACTATGCCAAAAATAGCCATTTTTTTCCCTCTTGCCTCACAAAAAGTGTAATAGCAGGCCGATCAAAAAGGCGTATTTGACCCAAAATGGTACCAATCAAACCGTCATCTTGTCCTGCAAAAATGATACCCTACCTGAGGACAATCGCCCGAAAACTGAAAAAAAATATGGCTCTTTGAAAATGGCAACACAAAATAAAGATTTATTCTGTTCAAAAATGCATCTAATGTGTAAAACTTTCCAAAAATAAAAAAGTTAGACATATTTGGTATCGCCATGTCCGTAACAACCTGCTCTATAAAAATATTACATGAGATGCCCCCCCAGGTGAATGCTGAAAAAAAAAAAAACTATGCCAAAACAACCATTTTTTTCCCTCTTACCTCACAAAAAGTGTAATAGCAAGCGATCAAAAAGGCGTATTTGACCCAAAATGGTACCAATCAAACCATCATCTTGTCCTGCAAAAATGATACCCTACCTGAGACAATTGCCCGAAAAATAAAAAAAATATGGCTCTCTGAAAATGGTATTAACTGCCTGACTAAATCGCTTAAAATATTGCTTTATTAAATAAATATCATTTAAAACACCAAACACCCATTCAGGCTTAAGGCAAAGCACCCTACAGCTAGAGATTGAGCATAAAATACTCTGCTGTATCGGGTGTCATGCTCACAAGGATTTACGCCTGGTATAGTGGCATTGATATTGTTTCCTGTATGCCACAATACAGGTTCCTATAGGCGCAGGATAATTATGGTAAGTACACCTATCGGGGAAGATAAATGTGATGGGGCTTATTAGCCGATCACCCACACATAAGTCGAGGTGTCAGTGAATGGATATCCCACACCATGTAGTTGCGGGGACATCACATTCCACTCACTGCATCACCGACTAGATCCACTCCCCGCTTAGGACCTCTTTCCTCCCTGCTCCAATACACATGACCTGATGCCACTACTACATCGATCAAGCTCGCTACGGCTCAACGCGTTTCTGGGTCACTGTAGCGTGACCATCATCAGGAGCCACAGCCTAGCAGGTAGCAGCTTGATTTAATTTCTAGCTATCATAACACGCTGCACAACTTTTCTGATACATGTGCAGCGTGGGTCAGAACCCGGCACTATGGCGGCCGTAGCGCGCGGCCGCCGCCTCCGGTGTTTAAACACATAGCGCTCCTCCCCCTGGGCCGAACCTCCGAGACAGTGTAGCCAATCCCTGGATAGCAGGGAGCCTTGCTACACCCGTTCTTGATACAATGTTGTGGCATTGAGGGAGATACACTAGCAATCTACTGTGACCTATTTGCGGCTATAAATATAATTATGGTATGTGGACAACTGATTACACACACCAGTATTAGGACACAAAATTAATATACATATAGCTATAGGAGATTTCATTGGCTAGATAAGATATTATTAACCCTGCTATAGCCTTCATTCCAAAAAGCACGTATAAGACACATAATCATTTAGCCCAAAGGGCTTTAGGGTTTTGAGAGTGAAAATCCACTGTGCTTCTTTGCGGAGCAGTAAATTATCTATATCACCTCCGCATGATGACATTCTCACGTGTTCCAGCCCCTGGAATTTTACACAGTTTCTCTGACCTGTGTGATTGTCCTGCACGTGTATTGCAATAGGGGTGTCAGCACCATTGCTAATATCACGGAGATGCTCCCCTATTCTTCTCCTAAACTCCCTCTTTGTTTTGCCCACATATTGCATTCTCTGAAAATGGCAACACAAAATAAAGATTTTATTCTGTTCAAAAATGCATCTAATGTGTAAAACTTTCCAAAAATAAAAAAGTTAGACATATTGGGTACCGCCGCGTCCGTAACAACCTGCTCTATAAAAATATCATATGATTAGCCCTCTCTGGTGAATGCTGTAAAAAAAAAATAAAAAAAAAACCATGCCAAAACAGCTATTTTTTTCACCTTGACTCACAAAAAGTGTAATACCAAGCGATCAAAAAGTCTTATGTACCCCAAAATGGTACCAATGAAAACATCAGCT
Source organism: Rhinella marina (assembly GCA_900303285.1). NCBI lineage: Eukaryota > Metazoa > Chordata > Amphibia > Anura > Bufonidae > Rhinella > Rhinella marina. Next base: position 10,156 of record ONZH01024481.1, on the reverse strand, counting down.
CATCCCGCAAGAAATGAGCCCCCACAGACAATAACTCAAAAAAATAAAAATCAGTGGCTCCCGCAAACCATTCCATCAAAATCTGTGTTGTAAAATCCATATGGCGCTCCTTCTGTTTTGAGTCCTGCCATGTGCCCCCACATCAGTTTACCACAACATATGGGGTGTTGCCGTATTCAGGAGAAAATGGGTAACAAATTATGGGGTGCTTTTCTCCTGTTACCCCTTATGAAAATACAAAAAATTTGGGGCTAAAGCAACATTTTATTGGAAGAAATGAAATTTTTCATTTTCACAGCCAAGTGTTTCCAAATTCCGTAAAACACTTAGGGGGTCAAAGTGGCCAGTACCCCCCTTAATATATTTGTTGAAGGGTGTAGCTTCCAAAATGGGGTCACTTTTTGAGGGTTTCCACTCTAGGGGTACGTCAGGGTCTCTCAATTACAAAATGGTGCCTAAAAACTATTCTAGCAAAATCTGCCTCCAAAATCCATATGGCGCTCCTTTCCTTCTGACCACTGCCACAAACCCATAGAGACGTTTACCACCACATATGGGGTATTTCTGTAAACTGCAGAATCAGAGCAATGTATATTGAGGTTTAGTTTGCTGTTAACCCTTACTGTGTTGCAAGAAAAAAATTATTAACATGAATAATCTACCAAAAAAGTGAAATTTTGAAATTTCACCTCCATTTTCCTTTAATTCTTGTGGAACACCTCAAGGGTTAACAAAGTTTGTAACAGCAGTTTTTTATAATTTGAGGGGTGTAGTTTCTAAAATGGGGTCATTTATGGGGGTTTCATTATGTAAGCCCCTCAAAATCACTTTATATCTGAATTGGTGCTTAAAAAAATGGTTTTGGAAAATTTGGTGAAAATTTGAAAAATGGCTTCTAAACTTCTAAGCCCTCTAACGTCCTAAAAAAGTAAAATGACATTTATAAAATGATGCCAACATAAAGTAGACATATGGGGAATGTAAAATAATAACTATTTTTGGAGGTATTACTATGTATTTTGAAAGTAGAGAAATTGAAATTTGGAAATTTGGACATTTTTCCAAATTTTTGGTAAATTTGGTATTTTTTAAAAAATAAAAATGAAATATTTTGCCAAAAATTTACTACTATCGTGAAGCACAATATGTGACGAGAAAACAATCTCAGAATGGCATGCATAAGTAAAAGCGTTCCAAAGTTATTACCACATAAAGTGACATGTCAGATTTGCAAAAAATGGCCTGGGCAGAAAGGTGAAAACAGGCCCGGGGTTGAAGGGGTTAAATATTAAAGGAATGAAAAAACGTGATGTGAACTCAGTCTTAAAGACATTTTATACTGTGCAATGTACAGTATATGCAGAGTTAACTTATTTAAAGGGGTTGACTCGCTTCAGAAAGTGGCATTTATTATGTAGAAAAAGTTAATACAAGCCACTTACCAATCCATATTGCTTCTTTTACTGACTGGATTCATTTTTCCATCACATAACACACTGTTTGTTTCCATGGTTACAGACCACCCTGCAATCCATCAGCAGTGGCCGTGCTTGAACACTAAAGGAAAGGTGAACCATTTTATGTGCCCCTCCATGGTCCTGGCCACTAGAGAGGCTGGCACTTTTTCCTATAGTGTGCAAGCACGACCACCTCTGCTAGATTGCAGGGTGGTCGTAACCATGGATACACATAATGTATAATCTGCAAGGAAAATGAATCCACCAAGCAAAGGAAGCAATATGGATAATAAGAATACATTAGTAAGTGCCTTGTATTAACTTTCTCCACATAATAAATACCATCTGCTGAAGTGAGACAATTCCTTTAAGAATACTCTTTATAGGCAATTATTAAATGTGATGACCTAGAGAATAAAAATATAGATTGATACTTTGAAACAGACACTATTAATTTAGACAAGAACATGAAAACTCAGGGGGTATTTGACACTGACCATTGGATTTTCTAATGGATCCATATGGAGTGAGACAACTCCCTCTGTCATTTTTATTAAGGTTATGTATATGGCTCTTCATCTTCATTCACATGGTGCTAATTGCTGTCTCCTGGACCCATTGCTACTGTGTACAGAGACCACATGCTCTCTCTCTGACATGACTGCCGCAGAGGGTGCACTGATTTTGTTTGCTGTCCACTGACATAAACCTGCTGGTGCAAAGCTGAACAGCTGGGAATATTCTGCTTTTAAAAGCTTATCTTGTTGATACTCGAATTGAACTATTACTGAGAGGAACAAGCAAACAGAATGAACAAACCCTTTGCGGGTATCTTGTAAGAACAATAAAAGGCTGAATGTGTTTGCGGATTTGTCTCGTGTCTAAGTGATGACGGCGATGTTTAACAATGATACTAGGCCAAATTCATTCACAGCAAAGGAACAAACCAGATGTAGGGAGTAGTAAGTATGCAGACCTGGAAGTTGACTTCTATGTGGATAGCAAACAGCTGCTTACTGGCTCTGCTGTATAGGAACAGATCCCTTTTTACAGCCTGTATATGATGTAAGTGCATTGTATGTAGACTTAAGGCTTTTATTTCATTTAATGTAGATTCGAAAATGTCTCTTCAGACCATGCTGGAGACAGGAAACAGGAAAGATCTTTTCCATTAAGTAATTATTGTGTTAAAATATTTTAATATTTTATTTTCCACATTTGTATTATTGGAAAAAAAAAGAATATATATATATATATATATATATATATATATATATATATATAGATCGTTTATCAAACTGGTGTAAAGTAGAACTGACTTAGTTGCCCATAGCAACCAGTCAGATTCTACCTCTGATTTTTCACAGCTCCTTTGGAAAATGCAAGGTGGAATCTGATTGATAAATTACCCCATATATGTTTTTTCACAATTTACAATGAAATTGGTTAGTGTATGGTCAGTTTTATAGAAAAGGGTGTCCTGGGCAACAAGCAGTGTGGCCTGTCTTTTAGTGCTAAAATAATGACTAAATAGTGAATGTTTTACTGGAAAATTCCTTGGTCTATAAAGTTTCTGCTACTAATAGTCAACAGTCCGGACTGTCCCACAAACTGGACAACAAAAGGGATTTGCTTTAAAAATTCTCTTTTTATTTTTTTTCTAATTGAGTTTTTTTTTTTTATGGTATTCACCGTGGGGGTTAAATGATGTGAGAATTTTATAGTTCTGGTTGTTCCATACGAGGCAATCACAATTTAATGTAATAAAATATTTTTAGAAAGTAAAAAAGTATTTTTTGTTGCTTTATTTTACATGTTACATTACAATGTGTCCGAGATTCATTATCCCGTTATTCTGACACATATCCCAAATTCCTTTATATCTGCAAATGCATGTTCCAAGAAATACATAACATATCTGCAATGTCTGTGAAGAGCTTTTGCAAAACATTGGATGTATCTACATGGCCTGCAAGATGACAGATTATGTCCCCTGATAGCTGGACAGTACTTAATGATGCACATCATTTATAAATTTGATAAATTACATATGATATCGAATTTGGTTACTGAGCAGGGAAGATGAGTATGAATGTGTAGAGGCAAATACTGAACTTTATCATGTAAACTTAAACAATGACATACTTTTCATAGCAATGCTACAGAATTTGGCAAACATTAACAGTAGTAGTTCCTTATCCAAATGCTAGATACTTTTTTGTGAGGTAGGCATTTATCCAATCATTACACAATATTCTACATTGGTCATAAGTAAGGGATAGATCATCTGTCTCGGAAGTTTCCTTACATGGGCTTAATTGAGTTTATAAAACCTACTTCTCCACCTTTTAAAGCGGTTGTGCAGCCAGTATATATTAATGACCTTTAACATCATTTGTTACCCTTTATCCAGTGGCGTAGCTATAGGGGTCGCAGCGGTCGCAGTTGCGACAGGGCCCCTAAGCCAGGGGGGCCCACTTGCAGAGCCGCACCGCCAATTAGGGAAGATGCGGCGCGGCCCTGCGCACAGTTGGGGGCGGCGGCAGGGGCAAAGGGAGATGAGCGCTTCCATCCTCAGGACGGCGATACAGATGTCTGTACTGCAGGGCAGGGGAGGGAGAGGCGTCTCCCCTGCCCGTTCCTCTGATAGGCTGCAGGCACTAGGCCTGCAGCCTATCAGAGGCCGGCTCAGGCAGCGCGATGACGTTATCGCGCCGCCTGAGCCGTACAGCGCGGGACAAAGGCCGGAAGAGGCCTACATCGCATCGCTGCCGGCTCCATGGAGGTAAGTATTAGTGTTTATTTTTTTTTATTGTTGCAATCACGGACCGGAGCTCTATTGGGGGCACTGGGGGCATTTTACTGGCACTGGGGGCATTTTTCTGGCACTTGGGGCATTTTACTGGCACTGGGGGTATCATTTCTTACTGGCACATGGGGGCACTGGGGGCATTTTTACTGGCACATGGGGGCACTGGGGGCATTTTTACTGGCACATGGGGGCACTGGGGGCATTTTTACTCACACATGGGGGCACTGGGGGCATTACTACTGGCACTGGGGGGCATTTGTTACTGGCACTTGGGGGCATTTCTTAATGGCACGGGAGCACTGGGGGCATTTTTAATGGCACTGGGGGCATTTTTACTGGCACTGGGGGCATTTGTTACTGGCACTTGGGGGCATTTCTTAATGGCACGGGAGCACTGGGGGCATTTTTACTGGCACTGGGGGCATTTTTACTGGCACTGGGGGCATTTCTTTCTGGCACATGGGGGCACTGGGGGCATTTGTTACTGGCACATGGGGCACTGGGGGCATTTCTTACTGGCACATAATTTGGGGGTCATCTATGTGGGTGGGACACTTTTTACTGGCACCTGATTTTGGGGAGGAATCAATGGGGGGAACTTCTGGTGCATTATTGGGGCGTTTCTTACTGGCACATAATTTGGGGGCATCTATGGGTGGGGAGCACTTCTTACTGGCACATTATTGGGGGGCACTATGGGGGCACTTCTTACTGGCACCTTATTGCAGAGATGAGAAATGGCTGAAAAATGGCGTCTGGTCTGAAAGGAGAAGATGAGGAAAGAGAAGATCTACATCAGAGGAGATGTCACTGGATGTAAGAGGTATGGGGCGTTGTATTATACTGGATGTAAGAGGTATGGGGCGCTGTATTATACTGGATGTAAGAGGTATGAGGCGCTGTATTATACTAGATGTAAGAGGTATGAGGCGCTGTATTATACTGGATGTACGAGGTATGAGGTGCTGTATTATCCTGGATGTAAGAGGTATGGGGCGTTGTATTAGGCTACATTCACACGGACATTGTGTTTTGCAGTCTGCAAATTGCGGATCCGCAAAATAAGGATGATGTTCCATATGGCATCCGTTTTTTTTTTTTTTGCAGATCCACTGTAATAATGCCTATCCTTGTCCGCAAAACGGACAAAAATAGGAATGGACATACAGATGCGGACAGCACACAGTGCTCATTTAAGTGAATGGGTCCGCATCTGCCTTTATAGCTACTCTCCATAATAGCTACGCCCCTGCCTTTATCGATATCCACTGTACATGTATGGCAGAACCCAGGAACTGAGTGGGTGCCGTAGCCAGCAGAAGACTGCTGTTTCCGATCATGGACCCCTCAATTGCAACCATGGCATCGGAGGGGTCATTTACCAGCCTGTTAGCCACAATAAAATTCCGGAAACCACTTGGTTACTATGTCAGCCGGGAGCCTGATGACGCTTCAGGCAAGGCTAAATAGCAATTTGTTTATAGACTGCAACAGAAAATCATTGCAGTCCAAGGTAGGAGTGATCTGGTGATCACATGTAAAAGTCCTGGGGAAGGGGTACGGGGTTAAAAATAAAGTTTAAAACAAGTAAAAAAAAAAAAGTTGAAAAACATATATAAAAAAAAGATTTACTAATTACCAATTGCACCATGTCATGGATTAGCAAGTATGAACCCACTTTGCCAACTAACCAGCATGGCATAGGACTACTCCTAAGAGAATTATTCTGGTGCTCCTCTGGTATTCACCCTTTAACCCCACAGCCTTTGCTGCAGGGAAGCAACTGGACTGCTACCTCCTGAGCTGGTCCCGGTCAGTTGGCAGCTAACCCACTGGGGTCAGAGACTCCAGTGCAGAAAATAAACAACTAAAAGAAAATAAACAAAATAATAAAAATATAGAAGTATTTACCCCATTTGGTGAATGCTGTAAGGGAAAAGAAAACTCAAAATGGCTAAATCCCAGTATTTTGGTTGCATTGCTTCACATAAAAATAGAATAAAAAGTTATCAAAAAGCCAGACAGACCCCAAAATTAAATTACTAAAAGCTACAGACCACCCTGCAAAAAAAGAGCCTTCCATAGACAGAAATATAAAAAGTTATGGGTGTCAGAACATGATGATGCAAAAAAAATTATTTTTTAGAAGTTTTTTTAATTGCTTAAGTCAGTGGTGTAGCTATAGGGTTCGCAGGGCCGCACCGCCAATTAGGCAAGGTGCGGCACGGCCCTGCGAACAGTTGGGGGCAGCGGTGGGGCAGAGAGAGATGAGCACTTCCATTGTGGAAGCGCTCATCTCCATAGTCATCTGTATCGCCGTCCTCAGGACGGCAATACAGATGCCTGTACTGCGGGGCAAGGGAGGGAGAGGCGTCTCCCCTGCCCGTTCCTCTGATAGGCTGCAGGCGTATCAGGCGTATCGCGCCACCTGAGCCATACAGCGCGGGACACTGGCACATGGCACATGGGGGCACTGGGGGACATTTCTTACCGGCACTGGGGGCATTTCTTATTAGCACTGGCAGGCATTTCTTATTAGCACTGGGAGGCATTTTTACTGGCACTGGGGGCATTTCTTACTGGCACATAATTTGCTCATTTAAGTGAATGGGTCCGCATCTGAGCCGCAAAATATGCAGATCGGAGGCCGCAAAAACAACTGTCGTGTGAATGTAGCATTACCCTGTATGTTCTGTAGTGATATACATAATGTTAGGAGGGAAGAGGTTAGGGTGAGAATTTGGCATGGGGGGGGATTCAATTTTTGACTTGGCCGGCAGAAAAGCTAGGTGCACCAGCGCTGAGGGAAAGGGGGGGGGGGCCCAAGCTGAACTCTTGCACCAGGGTCCATGAGCCTTTAGCTACGCCCCTGGCTTAAGTAATAAAACAAAACTATATAAATGTGTTTCACTGTTTGATGCTGATTAATTTTATACTAAATCAGCTCAAGTTTCATGATATGGAGCTCCAAATACCCTGAGTAGCCACTTCATTAAAGCATCCCCCCAGTCAGGAGCTCAAAAATGATATGTACAGTGCCTTGCGAAAGTATTCGGCCCCCTGAAACTTTTCAACCTTTTGCCACATTTCAGGCTTCAAACAAAAAGATATAACATTTTACATTTTTGGTGAAGAATCAACAACAAGTGGGTCACAATTGTGAAGTGGAACGAAAATTTATTGGATCATTTAAACTTTTTTTGTAATAATAAAACTGAAAAGTGGGGCGTGCAAAATTATTCGGCCCATTTACTTTCAGTTCAGAAAACTCACTCCAGAAGTTCATTGAGGATCTCTGAATGATCCAATGTTGTCCTAAATGACTGATGAAGATAAATAGAATCCACTTATGTGTAATCAAGTCTCCATATAAATGCACCTGCTCTGTGATAGTCTCAGGGTTCTGTTTAAAGCAAAGAGAGCATCATGAAGACCAAGGAACACACCAGGCAGGTCCGTGATACTGTTGTGGAGAAGTTTAAAGCTGGATTTGGATACCAAAAGATTTCTCAAGCTTTAAACATCCCGAGGAGAACTGTGCAAGCGATCATATTAAAATGGAAGGAGTGTCAGACCACTGCAAATCTACCAAGACCCGGCCGTCCCTCTAAACTTTCATCTCAAACAAGGAGAAGACTGATCAGAGATGCAGCCAAGAGGCCCATGATCACTCTGGATGAACTGCAGAGATCTACAGTTAAGGTGGGAGAGTCTGTCCATAGGACAACAATCAGTCAAACAATTCACAAATCTGGCCTTTATGGAAGAGTGGCAAGAAGAAAGCCATTTCTCAAAGATATCCATAAAAAGTCTTGTTTACAGTTTGTCACAAGCCACCTGGGACAACACCAAACATGTGGAAGAAGGTGCTCTGGTAAGGTGAAACCAAAATCGAACTTTTTGGAAACAATGCAAAACGATATGTTTGACGTAAAAGCAACACAGCTCATCACCCTGAACACACCATCCCCACTGTCAAACATGGTGGTGGCAGCATCATGGTTTGGGCCTGCTTTTCATCAGCAGGAACAGGGAAGATGGTTAAAATTGATGGGAAGATGGATGGAGCCAAATACAGGAGCATTCTGGATGAAAACCTGTTGGAGTCTGCAAAAGACCTGAGACTTGGAGGGAGATTTATCTTCCAACAAGACAATGATCCCAAACATAAAGCAAAATCTACAATGGAATGGTTCAAAAATAAAAGTATCCAGGTCTTAGAATGGCCAAGTCAAAGTCCAGACCTGAATCCAATTGAGAATATGTGGAAAGAGCTGAAAACTGCTGTTCACAAACGCTCTCCATCCAACCTCAAAGAGCTCGAGCTGTTTTGCAAGGAAGAATGGGCAAGAATTTCAGTCTCTAGATGTGCAAAACTGATAGAGACATACCCCAAGCGACTTGCAGCTGTAATCGCAGCAAAAGGTGGCGCAACAAAGTATTAATGCAAGGGGGCCGAATAATTTTGCACGCCCTACTTTTCAGTTTTATAATTACAAAAAAAGTTTAAATGATCCAATAAATTTCGTTCCACTTCACAATTGTGACCCACTTGTTGTTGATTCTTCACCAAAACTTTAAAATGGTAGATCTTTTTGCTTGAAGCCTGAAATGTGGCAAAAGGTTGAAAAAAGTTCCAGGGGGCCGAATACTTTCGCAAGGCACTGTAAGTGAGTATCTACAAAGAATAATTACCTGCTATTTATTTTTGTCCTTTTATTTTATTGTGATATCTGATTACAGTTTTACTACAGGGCCTGGTCAGTTGTCTGAGACAATCCCTGTCAATATAATATAAATCTACACAATCCATTGTAATCCAGGAGGATCCATTACAATAAGGATCCATAATCTGTTAATCAAGACCACATTTTTCAATGTACTTATTTTTTTGTCTTTTTTATGCCATATACAGTATAGGAGAAACACTTTATTTCTACAGTGAAAACACATAAGTTGAACTAGTCAACAAAAACATGTGGTATCCCCGGTTTTACCATACAGCTCTGGCTGCAGACATATCAGACAAGACTTCTTTTCATTAAAGTAGGTTTTCAATTGCATTAACTACCAACAAAATGTGGTCTGATTGTTATTTTGTCACATTTATAGAGAAACACAATCTAATAAGGCCAGTTTCACATATGTCAAATGATCTGGCCCAGTCAGAAAAAAGCTGCATGCTACGTTTTCCTGTCCAGTACTGTCAGTGTATAGACACCGGACCACTGCACTGAAGAGCATTACACATACATCAATTGCGTCCATCTCACAGCCTAAAAGAGCTGGACATGCACAACTAATATATGTGAAGCAGGCCTAACACATAAACAGTTATACCGTTCATGTCTTTTATGGAGCCTATTAAGTAAACATCTGCAGTGCAGAGAGAAGAAATAAATGAACCTCTGCATTAATGACTTCTCCAATAGCTAACCGATAAAATGTGTTTCAAATTAGGTGATAAGATTGGATGTGTTGGTTTCACAGGTACTTTGACCCTTAAAGGGGTTATCCGGGTTCAGAGCTAAACCTGGACATATCCCGTTTTCAAGAAATATATAATCAGTGGCTCACACAAATGTTGACGTGGATATAGGTTCTCACTTAGACGGGTTGCTCACCCCGTATTATAAAATAATAGAACAGTATGAATGCTAAGGGCACTCACTCATCTGGACCAATTAGAAGTAGAGATGAAGCGAGCACTAAAATGCTCGGGTGCTCGTTATTCAAGTCGAACTTTTCCCGATGCTCGGGTGCTCGTTTCGAATAACGAACCCCATTGAAGTCAATGGGAGACTCGAGCATTTTTGCGGGGGACCAAGGCTCTGCCTAGGGAAGGCTGGGTGAAAACCTGGAAACCTCAGAAAATGATGGAAACACC